>JAQIXL010000599.1:0-28081 GCA_034700245.1 Poikilolaimus oxycercus | reverse complement strand
AAGAAAACGTCTTTATACTAGCTAAACATGACTCTTTCGAGTACTTCAAGTGCTCGTCAGATGCTCGGTATTTGGCCATTTCAACCGAACACCGAGCACCGAGCAGTTTTGCCCCAAAAAGCCCGAGCATCCCGAGCACCGAGCACCGAGCACCGAGCACTTGCCCAGCCCTGCTGCACACCACGCATTGGTATTCGCTTTCCTTTTCACGCCGATGCTCGGCCAAGTGCGAAACGAAAGACTCCATCGGAATGGGCCCTGTACATCCAACTCTCGGACAACTCAATCCGTCCTTCACGTCTCCGTAGTTTCTGAGACATTCATAGAAGATCTCAAGTCACCTCTGCCAAGTTACGAAAGGGCCTGGAAGGGGATAGTCGATGGAGATATTGCTCAGTGCTTCGAAGTCAATCACCAAATCCGGGTCGCTGGAATACTGTAACAGAAACTTGAGAAGGAGGAGGGGAAGAAACCTCGTAATCGGTGAATCTGTAGCGGGCTCCTTTGTAGGCATTTCTCAGTCGACGAGACAGGACTTGCTCGAGATGCTCGAGATCCTGTGGATGTAACTCGCTTAGGGTTCACAAAATCCGGAGGATTTTTCCACGTCCCTTCTTTAGTGGCCCATTGATGACGACGCGTGACTTCCTCTCGAACTGCAAGCCTCGAGTTGGTCGAGCCTCTTACATGTCTGAAGGTCCTCTTGGCGAAAAGGCTGATAGAGGCCACGCTCGATAACCAGCCAAAGCGGCGTGAACGTTAGATAGGCGTGAGGATGGCCGAAGTCATCGTGACGAGGACGAAAAAGTAAGTCGATGTACTGAATGAGGATGTGAGAAGGAAAAGGCAACAAACAAATCGAATTGTCGAGGAGTCCCAATTAACGCAGTGTTTCATCTCTGCTACTAATTCGTCAACAGAGACTGTGCCTCTCTCTTGGCTCAACTTGGCGCATTCAGTCATTGCCCAGCCCTAAAGATTGTGTTGAGATTTCCACCGTGACCCACGCGGCGGGCGTCTCGTCCAGAGAGTGTTGTATGAGGCAAATTCATCAACCTCGATATGCAATACCACAGCTTGACGTCGTCTGCTAGTGGAGAGTAGAACTGAAACGGAATAGAGGAAAGTTGTTGGTCTCACTTTGGGCGTTCGTTTATCGTCCCATCCAACGAAGAGGAAATCGTCTTGTCTCTCGGGCTTGATTTCGACCTCCCAATTGGAGCCATTCTTCGTCCAATTCAAAGCACCTCGAGTTTGCAGCCAAAGAGTGAGAAAGAAGGCGAACGAGTAGGGACTCTCTTCTGTTGTAAATAGAAGAGGAGGATCACTGCAAGTCAAGGAGTGAACATGGAAGACGACGGTTTCACTCACTCGTGAAAGACATCCACGATCTGCTTGCCGACATAGATCCTCACCGATGCAACGATATGTCCTCTCTCGATACTGTTGGAAACCAATGAGAGAAGTAAATGCTTGCTTACAAGATTCTCAAATCACCAAGACGGAGGCCTTTGAAGCCGATGTGACTATTAGTTCCCAAGACTGAAGACTTTCGGAGACCACTCTCCACGAGGAGACAAGCATAGACGATGGCTGTAAAGATGCAGAAGGAGAAAGATTTGGTGACAGTAACCTTCTAAGTCAATCGCTGTTTCGATTCTTTCTAGATTCCGACAGAGCCACCTGATGTCAAACTTCGTAAAGGGATAGCTTGGATAGGAAGTCGCGAAAGATGTAGTGTTCTCGAGAGCCGCCTTCAAGTGTGGTTCCACCACGGGAGTTCCAAGTAGTTGAGATGGAATAGCGTCAATCAATCTAAGCTGAAATTCAGATCAGCTCGGTTTTGGAAAGAAGGACAACGCTCACCCCTCGAAATAGGCAATGAGTATTTGTGATTATCGATGACGGACACAGAGACGCGTACTTCTTCTTGCACTTTGCAATAGGACCTCGTTTCACCAGATAAGACGTATAGGCTCGCAGAGCCAGTACACCCTTCGACGGGTCGGATCTCAATGCAAGAATTGATAGTGAAGAGTCGATTTCGCCCAAAGCGCACCCAACAACATAGTCCTTGAGAGCCGCTCCGGCATTGGACAAGCTCGTTTGGCTTAAAGAGGCAATGTATGAAGTAGCATCAGCATTGGCCACAGCGTCTGAATAGGTAAGTTAAAAGAGTGAAAGTGTCTCCACCATCCAGATATGTTTCAATTAAGGCCACTTGTTCTTTCACTGTGTCTCGAGCCTCCGCCTCCCGCAGCGCGTCCTCGTCGAGGACAAGTCTTTCCTCCTCGGGTCCACCATCCGTCGTCATTGAGGTCTTTTTGTTCCAACCTGGAAGGTATAATAAGGCAAAATGCAGCTACCGAGGGCACTGGCAGTGAGACACGCCGTCAAATGGGTATCTGCTAAAGCCATGTTGTGTCCAAATGCTTGAGCTTTTTGTTGCAAGAAATCGGCGAGGTCCTCGGCTGGAAGAAATTGCTTGATTGCGTCGATGGCAATGTTTGCGTAATATTGTGCCTCAATCAAAACCTCTTCTCCTGAAAAAAGTGCTCCTGAAACATGAAAGGGAACTCACCTCCTACATTCAAAGCGGCTTCATTGCCCAGAAGACCCAACTCTTCTTCTGTGAGGTGAAAGACTGCTTGTTGCTTCTCCTTGGCTTCTCCTCCCTGCTTCACAAAGTGTGACGAAGATAGCCCTTTCAACTCAACCTGTTATCCGATACTTAAAAGACGTGTCGTTCTCACCTCGTCGTCGAACTCCTGTTCGGGACTTGTCTCCCTGAAGGGACCCGGCTCCGACGACGGTGCGCGTGGCCTCTTTCGGCTTCCACCCATTACTCTCTTTCTACTTTCTAAACCAGTGTGAAAAGGGTAAGAACAACGGATACTAATACTCGGCGGCGAGGGAACCGCGGTCTCGTCTCCTTACAAACCTCTCTACACGGCTTGTAACCTTTACGTCATCAAGCGTTCAACAAACATCAACAAGCTCAAAGATTAAGAAAGAGGCAAGTGATCGAGAAGGGTTCCCTCTTCGTCTTCAGTCTCTTCAGTCTGCGTTGAGACGATGAATCTGCAACTTCCTTCACGCCCCTGTTCAAAACCTGGACAAGTCGTCGGTTAAGGCATGCCGAGTCCAAAACCGCTCTCTTCATTCGAGTAGTGGCAAGCCAAGTTCCTAGCTGGCACGAGGCAAACTTGCGGGCGCTCCTTAAAGTTGTTGAAGGAAGACTAAGAACAAACATGGCCACTCGAAGAGACTTCTCAAACACGTCCTTCTCTATGTAAAGCTCGTTGAATATCTTCTCCACTTTCTCATCATTCGTGATACAACTCGCGGTTCCTTCGTACAGAGGACACTCGAGACATCTGTCGGCCAGTTCTCTCTAAAGATATTCTCACCTCTCGACGTGAATTGGAAGATGCAGATGAATGTAGAAGCGTCCTCTCCGATTCAAGGTGTGCCCTGTGACTCGACAATGATCCTCTAGAGACTCGAGAGTCAAGCTCGTTTGAGAGCAATCTGCATGACAGTTCGTTGAAGGCCATCGCCACACCCACCTGAACAGGTCAGCAGCATATGTTCCGCTCGGATGTGGCATGAAAATGCTTCACGTGAAGCGAATCGTCGGTCGCATTTCGTGCACAAGCACTCCTCTTCGGCTCTCGCCGTTCCATGCATCGATCGAAGTAGAAGATGGCGCTTGAGGCTGTACATGTCCTTGAATTTCGCTTCCTTCATCTGACAGCCGACAACGGGGCACGAAATCCCTTCGAGGGAAAGTTCCTCGGCCATTCTGAACAAGCCTCATTCATTTATGGCGCTTACAAAGGAGACATTCCCGCGAAGCGACTTACTCGCGGCATTGAGAGAGTCTGTATCTTCGTCAGATCGAGGGACTCGCCCCTCTTGCATGGATACTGAAGCCGGTCAAGGAAGAGGACTAACGAACCTCGAATTCATGACCCTGAAGCCTTGCTTTCGTTAGAGCGTGTTTCATTCTTCTCTGCTGTAGGAGGAAGACGGTTTCATTACCATCGCGTCCGCCCAAGTCAAACAGCGGCTTCCCTTGTTCGGCCAACTTTCGATTCCTGTCTTCCATCTCTTTGAGCACTGAAACGATCCACTCTCTCTCATACACACACAGCTTCTCATTCGTACCTTGACCGTATTGTCTTTTTCGAAATCCTTTGTAAAGACCACTTTTGACCAGAAACCATATAGGAATGTAGGTCCATCTCCTGTTGCCGCCAATGGCTGAGGCATCACCGAGTACAACTTCCTCCAGGGTCCTCAGATACTGTAATTTCAATCATCGCAGGAGGAGAAGACATACAGGAAGAGCGTCATCGAATTTCCATTCACCGAGATGACGGAGATAGGCCAAAAGTTCCGCCTTCCGGGCGTAAGGATCAACAGTCGCCTTTTCCAACACATGATACAACGCGAAACCCTGAAAACAGTTTGCGCCTCCGCCTTGGCACACCTCTCGACAATTGCGGCCACTTAGCGAAGGCCTTGGCAAGTTAAGCTCCTGCTCCAAAACTTCGAAGAATTTGAGATCACTAGTCTCCGGTGATTCTCTCTGAAATTGCGAGACTCTTCAGACGTAGTAGGAACTCACATCTGGCACTCCTTCTGGGTTCAATTTCACGAAAACCGCCTCATCGCCGTGCTCCCTCTTCGTCTTCACCAACCAAGATTCTCCATATGGCGTCCATTCAAGACGGCCTTGCACTTGCAGGAGGGTTGTCAACAAACTTGCAGCTCCTTTGACACCATTTCTGGTAGAGATAACAACTTCCCTTCTGAAACAGGAAGCTCAAGAGAAGCCCCAGGTGTCTAACCTGTCACAAACATCGCTGACTTGCTTTCGATGCCGAGGCCTCAGAGTAATGTCGATGTGTCCACCGAGCACCCTGAAAACTCTTATCACACTCGAAGGCTTACTCGAAAGAAAGATCCTTCAGCTTCAGTCCGTAGTCGAGTACGGTATTACCCAGAGACTTGTTCAGCAGAGTAGAACAACGAAAACTCGTTTCGCAAGCAACACTTGCATACGTTACGGCTAAGAATGGATTCCCTATGAAAACATGTCAAACAAACCTTGTAGCCTTTTGAAGGTCTTGAAGTAGGGTTCCCGATCAAGAAGAAACCTCACATCCCATTTGGTGAAAGCCCGACGGCTCTCCGTCCAAAGGGAAGGAGCTCCGTTGACTCGAAGAAGGGCACGAACTAATGCGGATCCTCGTCCTCCAAACCTCTTGTTAGATTCAACCAGGCCAAAACATTTAAACTGAAATCTTCGTTATTGAGAAATGCGTCCAATACCGCCTGAAACAACGCATACGTTCTCGTTAGAACTGTGCGTGTAGACAAACGACGCCTTTGACCTTCTCCTTTCGTCCTTTTCGTAGTTTTCCTTGTAGCCACAATAGAGCAATATTTCTTCGCCGCCTCTAGGCACTTTGAACGATCGTTGACAAGAGCTCGCAGTCCGAATTCCTCCGGGATCTCCTTGAGTGCCTCGAGAACAGCAAACTCTGCGACGGCGCGACTGCAGTTATCAATCTGAAGGCAAGGACTGAGGGAGAGCGCTTGTTCTCACCGATATTGGTGACAAGGACGCAGCATAACAAGTCGGATCCTCATCACCAAAATGCTCTAAACATGCATTTTCCATCCGCGTTGCAAGACCCTCACCTTCGACGAGAGTGTCCAGCATTGAAAATATTGGAGCCGCTGCAGACTCAAGCCGGCGACGAGCTCTCTTGAGGCTATCGCCCTCTTCTCCTTCTTCCTCTTCTTGTTCTTCCACGTCAACCTCCTCATCGTTGTCCACGTAGCCTGAACTCCTTCCTCACCATTGCAATGCCTACCAAGTGCTACTGCGGCGATAGCTTTTCTCAAACTTGACTCCCTCGCACTTGATATACTGTAGCGAGAGATTCGAGATCTTATCGGCGGCAAATTCATAACTTCCGTGTCCACAACAATTGTCTCGAGGCTTTTGGCCATTTCGTATAGATCGTCCTCGTTGTCAAAACCCGCTGAACACTCACAAGGAGGTGAAAGAGATACCTGCGCGAGATATCTCTCTGGTAATTTCATCTAGATCTTGATAATCTTGTTCGTCCAATAACAATCCATCCTCCTGCCACCTGCGACACTCTCCAAACAAATCATACCTGTTCTTCTAAGTCCTCTTCCTCGTCGCTTTCTTCTAAATCATCCGGCTCAACGAGTAACGCGTCTTCTTCCAAATCGTCCATCGTCACCACACAGGAAGCAATCGAGACTGGCTGAATTTCTTTGTTGGAACAACAACTTCGCCTCACGCACACTTATGGGGAGAAGTCCGGCTACGTTGCCGATACCGATGCCTTTTCGAACTTCGCAGTACTTCATCTACGACTCGCGGGAGACTCACCGAGACGGTATAGAGTGTCAAGATGCAGATGTACCAGAAGACGCTCCCCCCTCCGGTCCTCTGTCGACGCAGGCTTTGCTTCAGGAGGCTCACCTGGTCTTCGGTCCACAAGTTTATGATGACGACAAGTTCAAAGTATCCCGCGCGACCCCAGAGCAACACAACAGATTATGAAGGAGCATGAAGAAACCGACGAACAAGGAGGAAAAAGCGATCTGTGGAAGTGAGCACTTGGAGACTCCGCTCCCGTGGAGGCGAGTGTAGCGCCTCTCTCCCCGAGGAGCTTTGATCGACAGATCAGAGTCTGCCCTTCGACGGTCGAGTGTTGAGGCGAGAGCTCCTTCTACGAGACCTCGTCAATTCCTTCCCAATAGTGAGGATGAAAACTTCAAGAAGAGATAAGAAAGAGGAGGAGGAGGGGAAGGTAGGACACCTTTAGTCACCTGTTACCGATGGTAGTTAACGACTCCAACTCGCCTGTCTTCGCGTTTGCACCGTCGTAACCGGAGCAGGTCCTCCAACACGGAGCCATCGTCGTGGTCCCGCCGGATTACAAGAGGAGGAGGAGAGTGAAGAGGAAGAACGAGGGAAGGGGGAGGGGCACAACTGAGTCGGACATAAGCCGTCATTGCCTTTCGTCTCGATTTTCTCTCCACGTAAGCTGCCGAGTGATTCGAGCCGCAGATGAGGATGCGGTCACCTAGAGCAAGACCCGAGGCGAGAAGGCCAGCAGCCAATGTTTCCATCTAGCAGCTTCCCTTCTTTCTAGTCTTCCTCACCTCGGTGCGGACCTTCATGAATGTGAGGGTGATTCTCTCGGAGTCGAAGACGGCCGCCACTCGATCCACATGACACTGCAAGCTTCTCTTCGCACTTCTTCTCTTTTCTCCTTCTTTCGAGACTCGTCTGTCACTAATTCCAGCCATCTGGTGAGAGAGTTTCAACAGTTGGACGCCGCTGCAGCTATTCATCACACGTGCAGCCCCTCTCTGCTACGCGAAGAAGAAAAGACCCATGAGTAACACCCCACCCCCACTCACCTTTAAGTAGACCAACTCGGGAATTGTTTGAGTCTTCTGATCAAAGTCCTTTGGTTTCTCCTGAAATTCCCTACAGAGTGACCAAAACAGTACTTACACTCCTTTTGAAGTCGGTGTAATCAATGCAAAAGATCTCCTGTTGAAAGCCGTTCAAGCCGTTCATGGCGGAAGCGAGGTGAAAGGGACAGGGCGAGGACGAGCAGAGACAAGGGAAAAGCTTTCCACGAGGAGAAACGAGGGACGCACGTCAGCAGGCACACTCGCCCACTGGCAAGGCTTGTTTTTGCGATGACCAGAGCTCGACTGGCGGTGAGAGCGTTTCACACTTTATTCTGCAGTAATAAAGACAGAAGAGGTAAGAAGTGGTGGAAGAGCTGGGGATGGCCCGCTCTGGCAAGACTCCCTGGGAGGCGCTTCAACGACGCTTTACACTCCTCGTTCGCCCATCACAACATCCGCATTGATTGTTGATCCGCACAATGCCGTTCAAGAACACTAAAAATATCCTTCTCAAATGTTCAAAGATCCATGTTCCTCTCCAGAAACTCTGCTCTGAGAATCGACATTAACTCTGCTACTGCAGGGCAAACTTCAGCTAGAGCAAGCACTACTCTAGTCTGACTCATCATCCACCCTCGACAAATGACGCTCTGTCCCGGAGAGAGTGCCTCAAGCTTAAACGTGGCCTCTTTATCTTCGTAAATAAGCGAATGAAACAAAACCCGTTTTTAGCAAGAACAACAAGAGATTTTCAAAAAGATCGAGCCAGAATGATCTTGTACGACGCCAAATACGGAAACAACAAGATGGAAATTGTAACCGTCCGAGACGAGTCCGCGACAGGCGACACTTCGGCGGCTAGCTCAAACACGGGTTCGCGTGTACTTGCCCCAGATGTGCAAGACGAAGACTGACGCAATGAAAACGACGCTCATGACGAGTACCGGCACAGGACCACTGAATCAACGAATACATGAAATAGAAACTATCAACTTACATCTTCAGACCGGTCGCGTCTTCGGTGTAGAAGCGCCAAAGTCCACCATTCACATTTCCGCCGCCTCCACCCGCAGTGCGGGTGCGCGTTCCAGAGTTGGCTCCGCCGCGTCGTTGGCGAACCGCTTGCATGTCTTCAACAATGTTCCGTAGCAGCACAACTGAAACCAAACACTTTGAGGTTACGAAATTAGACGTCAAAAGACGACAACGCCATAAAACAGCCAAGAAAAGAAAATGCTGAAGTTATCCTCGCCGTATTTCGAGGCGGACCTCGCGCCGCCTCGAAATAAACTCTCGCGATTTGATCTACTCCTCCATAATTCGCGCACGCTTTCAAAAATGAACTTCGAACAACGTTTTTTTTTATACAGTTGTGCTGTTTTGTTTTCGTCATCTCGTTCTCTTATGTTCGTTTTCCTCGATTGCACTGTCTCATTGGGTAATTGGGGGCTAGAGCAGGGAGGCTTTCCAATGCAGTGAATATGTATTTTTTTATCTTGCGGGCGTAAGTGAGACAATAAACGAAATAGACAATTCGCCGTCTTCGGCAAATCTTCAGCGTTAACGGAAAGATATCTCAATAAATAGATATAACACGAAAGAAATACAACCAGTGGGGTGGGCTGGAATGACGCATCGCGCAGTTATGCACGGCTTCTCGTATATTTGCCCCAGATGTGAAGCACGAAAACGGATGCGATGAAGACGAGGCTCATGACCAGCACTGGGACGGGTCCGCTGAAAAATTCAATTTCTCTTTTTCTTGCGTGTTCTTACATCTTGAGTCCTGTGGAATCCTCGGTGTAGAAGCGCCAGAGACCTCCCGAGTTGACGCCGCCACCGCGCGAACGAGCAACTGTGCCCGAGCCAGATCCACCACCACCACCGCCTCCTCGACGCTGACGAAGATTTCCTCCTGCTCCACCAGCAGCTCCTGCAGTGCGAGTGGAACGACCGGGGCTGCGTCCAGTGTCAGACTGAAAGAAACGTTTAATCTTAAATAGTGGATTTTAGATATTATTATTAGAGAGGCTTCTTCGAAATCACTTGTCTAAAAAGCATACATAACTAGCTAGGTTCAACGGGAGTTCCTTACCATGTTTCACAGAAATGGATGGGCAACAAGTGGGCTAGCAGAGACGCTTGATGATGCGTAGAACACTAGTTCAGATGCAATTCAATGGCGGCTCGCCGAAAATCGAGCTACAGGGCTACTGTAGTCAGGGAATTCTTCAAATGTCGCCTTTTGCTAAATCTCGTTGCTTTGTGGCCGTCTTTTGCTACCAAAGCGTTTTCGCGGTCTCTGATTTCAGTTTAGATTTCTTTTTCCTGCATCGAGTTTAGATTTCTTTTTCCTGCATAAAAGGTTTCAGCGCCTTTTGGCGCGGCCGCAATGTGGCCGCGGCGGACCGTCGTTCGATGGCTGGGCAGTGGAGT
Organism: Poikilolaimus oxycercus; assembly: GCA_034700245.1. Lineage (NCBI taxonomy): Eukaryota > Metazoa > Nematoda > Chromadorea > Rhabditida > Rhabditidae > Poikilolaimus > Poikilolaimus oxycercus. The sequence goes on along the minus strand of JAQIXL010000599.1, from coordinate 18,166 downwards.
GGACTCAATCGGACGGCGGGTCGGATTTGGAGGCCTCGCATTTCTTCTCTTCTGCATGTGGGCTGTCGGCATTGCTGATCACCTCTTCGAGACAAGCATGGAGGAATTCGTCTGGACCGATGAACGCGGCGTAGCAGTCGACGTTAGAAGAGAAGTGAAGCGCGAAGTCTCCGGTAAGCTTTTTATTGAAAATAGAAACAAGTGTTTAGGAAATCTCTCTAAATATTTAACCTCGGAAGATTGGTATTCTGTGAAAACAATTCGACGGCCCGCTTGTCCAGCCGCCGAGGGACAACTCCCGTTGCTGATCATCGTCAAGTCCTTTGTTGGAAACGCAAATCAGCGGACAACTATTCGCAAGACTTGGGGTTCGGTTGCCCAGAAACGCAGTGCTAGAGTCGTTTTCATCGTTGGAATTCCTAGAGAGTAAGATGTTTCACTTTAATTCAAACCGATTCAGAGAAGCTCATATGGAAGAAGTGGAAGTAGAGGCTGACGCTAACGACGATCTTCTTATAATTGATGCGATTGACGAATACCGGAATAACACAGTCAAGCTGATGCATGCTCTTGCGTATCAAGCGCGCAGCATGTTTTGTGGAGAACGTATGCATTCTTTTTTTTTTTCGCTTAAATTCTGTCTTTCAGACTCTAATCCGCAAAACGCAGCTCAGTTTCTGCTGTTGATTGACGATGATTACGCTGTTTCGGTGGCAAATCTCTTTGCCTTGCTAGCCGAGAGAAAACCTGAGGACGAAATCTATGAAGGATGGAGGTTCGATACTACTCCGTTCAGATTCGTCTGGCACAAGCACAGAGTAAGCGAATATTCTTGGAGTTAACTTTCATCCCTTGTGTAGGTGTCTCTAAGGGATTATCCGTTCTCGCAATATCCACCATACATTTCGGCCGGAGCTGTGTTATTGTCGCGAAGAACGGCCCTAGAGTTTCATCTTGCTGTGAGATATCTGTCCGAATACAAGTTCGATGACGTTTACGCTGGTATCATTGCGAATTCTCTAGGCATTGTTCCGTCACACAACAGTAAATTCAAGTGAGTAGCTTTCTATAACTCATTTTGTCCATAGATTTTGGTCTTCTTGGAGATACGACGACTGGTCGACGACTATTGCTGCGCACGGTTACAATTCGTTTGCTCTTAAGTTCGCTTTTCACAAGTTCCAAGAGTTGCAAAGTTAACTTCCTATATATGTAAGTGCGAATATTTCACGGTGACCAGTTGGGTTTCACATGGCGGGTCTTCGTTGTCGATATCATAGAAGTGTTGTCTTACCCAGAGCCGAATGGCAAGTCGCATAAGGGTGCATAAGTTTGTAGTAGCATATCGCTCACTTTCTGATACGTGTTTCTTACTCCTTGTAGCTCACAATGTTTGTCTGAGCTTTAATTCATATTGTCACGTTGTCAGTATCAGCTGAATGTTGTACAATGCATAATTGTGCTTAATAAGAGAGTTTAGTACAAACTTACACTATTGCAATGGACCTCCAAGATTCCATATTTTTTATCGTTCAGATGTAAGCCGTAAATATCTGTACATTGGCGAGCAACTTCGCAGATCATTTGAATTGCGGCGGTGTGTCACAGACAGTGGAAGGGGCCAGAGATGAGAGGGCGTGAAGAGGGAGGAACACATGCAATTCACGTGCTGAAGCATCAAGTGTTTGAGAAAGAGAATGAGTGGGTGAATGGCTGTGGGAACGTTTTGGTCGCGAGATATGTGAGTACGGATTTCGATACGCCGTCTCTTCCATTGTTAGTCTGCATGGGACCTTCATAGACGCGTCAAGCACGAATTTATTGACGAGCTCCCGCCAGTCCCTCTGCCGCCGCAGCCCCCTTCCTGAGGCGCTTCGGTCTGCAGCCCCGCTGGGTCTTGTGGCTCGCTTTGCTGTAGTATGACGAGAGAACAAATTGTGGCGAGATGCTAGAAGACTGCCAGAATAGCGTGGAAAATGTGTTTCCTTGGGAACGGAAAGGCTTCGTATCTCTCTTTCTTGCCTTCACATTTATTCAAAAACAGCGTATTGACTTGAAGTTCATTTGTTTCCATAGAGGCGTTCACTTTGCATCGTCGTCTCACTGGGAAAGGTGAGCTTGTTTTTCCATCGCGCCGTCGCTCTCTAGGCGAGTCATTTCCTTTGATGCAATCCCTTTGCTCTTTGTGGTCCCCATGCGGCATGTCGCTGACACATCATGCAAGTCCCTCTTCGCTCTATCTTTTCCTCAAGTTGTCATTTGCTCTTCTAATTCTTTTTGCTCCGGCCAAAGCTTGAACCCAACAGATGTCGCTTCCGGGAAGCAGTTCAGCCCCTCTCCCCTCGATCTCCCTCAGTCTTGCCTCCGGCCCTCCACTTGCTCTGTAAGAGCCGCTGAGTAGACTAGAAATCGATCAGTCGCACCCATGCCGCCATCGTTTCTTCTCTTTCCTTTCGACCAAACACCGCGAAATGAGTCTCTCCTCTTTTCAGTTTATCTCTGAATTGGTGCACGTCATTGTGTCGTGACGAGACTGTGCTCTGTACCGAACAGCTGAGCATGAGTATATGTGATGAAGTCTCTCGTTTCACTGTCTTGTACACTCAAGGGGCAGAGCACTCAGGTGTTGTTTGCAGAGAAGGCGAGAAGACGAAGGCGTTTCTTTCCTGCCATTCTTCAACCCCGTGGAACAGTAGCTCTTCCCGTGATTCTTTCTGAATCGATGAAGAGAAGTGTACCCTGTTGACCCTGTGAACTATGTACAGCACACGGAAACCCAATAGAGGAGTCACTGGGAACTCGTTCTTGAGTCTTATAGTGGCGAGACGCCCTCACTCGCCCTGCTTTGGTTGTTCTCTGTGCTGTTAGTCTTTTCCTCCTGAGGTGCAACTAGTCTGCCGAGATAGCGAGTCATTTCACGGGTTCTTTGGGTAATCTTTTGTTCTCGTTGGTCGCAAAACGGTAGTCGAACTCTCTTCTCCCCTTTGAGTGCCAATCCTACTACTTTTCACAATGCGCGTTTTCCGTCTCACAGCAGTTTCTCATTGTGGGATTTTCAGGCGCGGCGAGCCGGCGATATGGCGAGCCAAGCGTCCACATGGGCGCGACGCGCTTTCAAGGTATGCTTCATCTTCTACAAGACCAATTCAATTGGCTATGCAGGCATTGGGTGTGTCGGCGGTGGCCGCTGGCGCCTCTCTCTACTACTTGGATACCACGAATGAGCAGCGTTTCAAAGAGGAAATGGTATCGTTCATCTTGATTCCCATCTTGTTTGTTTCTAGCGCTCATACTTCCGAGTGGCGCATGCTGACCGACTAAGCGAGCTGAACAAGCGTCCATCGGGAATGCTGCCGACACGTGCGGATCTCATCTCCGCTCTCAAGTCGGGCGAGGAGTACGATGTCCTCGTCATCGGCGGAGGAGCCACGGGTGCTGGTGTTGCCCTCGACTCGCAAACCCGTGGACTGAAGACGGCCCTCGTCGAGCTCGACGACTTCTCTTCGGGAACCTCTTCTCGCAGTACAAAACTCATTCACGGAGGAGTTCGATATCTTCAGGTAGGCTGGGTATTGCTTTGGAATGACTTCTCTTAAGGCTGCCATCTTCGGACTTGACTTGGAGCAGTACCGTATGGTGAAGGAGGCACTGTTCGAGCGCGCGAATCTCCTCGAGATTGCTCCACATCTTAGCAATCCATTGCCGATCATGCTTCCCGTTTACAAGTTTGAGCTTATTTTGTTTTAATCAACAAGAATATTTTGTGTAGGTTATGGCAAGTTCCCTACTACTGGTTCGGTATCAAGGCCTACGACTTCGTGTCGGGCAAGCGTGTCCTCAAGCACTCGTACTATATCAACAAGGAGAAGGCACTCGAGTGCTTCCCCATGCTCAAGAAGGAGTCTCTTAAAGGTAGGCCCTGAATGTTCTCTTGAAATCCGTGCAGGCGCCTTGGTTTATTACGACGGTCAGCACAATGACGCTCGAATGAACTTGGCCATCGTGTTGACGGCCATTCGCCACGGCGCCAAAGCAGTCAACCACGTGCGAGTGGAGCGTCTTCTCAAGAACGAGGATGGTGTTGTGGCCGGTGCTCACGTCCGTGACATGGTTCATTCATGTTCTCGATATAAAACATCGGGCTTAGGTCACAAACGCTGAATGGGATATCAAGGCGAAGGCGGTGGTGAACGCGACAGGTCCCTTCACGGACACCATCCGTCTCATGGCCGATCCCGACGCGCAGAGGATCTGCGAGCCCGCTGCTGGTGTGCACATCGTTCTTCCTGGATACTACAGGTTATACTTCATCTCTGTCTCAATGTGGCGGGTTTAGTCCTTCGAATACGGGTCTCCTCGACCCAGCGACCAGTGATGGTCGTGTGATCTTCTTCCTTCCGTGGGAGAGGATGACGGTAGCCGGCACGACGGACAGCAAGTCCGAACTCACCTTTTCGCCCTCGCCCAAAGACCAAGACATTGAATTCATCCTTAACGTGAGTTCAAGTAATGTCTATTACAACTCACAAGTTTAGGAAATCCGTGGGTATTTGTCGAAGGACGTGTCGGTGCGTCGTGGAGACGTGATGAGCGCCTGGGCGGGTCTGCGTCCTCTCGTCAAGGATCCGAACAAGAAAGACACGGCGTCGCTCGCACGCAACCATATCATTGAAGTCTCGAAGTCAAAGTTGATTACAATCGCTGGCGGCAAGTGGACAACCTATCGACATATGGCTGAAGAGGTCAATCTGTCTCTGATTTCATCTCTTTCTTTAGACGGTGGACACTGCAGTGAAGGCGCTCGACTTGAAGCCGTCGAGCGGCTGCGTCACTCCCGGTCTCATGCTCGAGGGCGCACACAATTGGGATCCCCTCCTTTACATCCATATTGTTCAAGATTACGGCATGGACGTCGATGTAATTTCTTGACTGTTGTGAGCGATTTTACTGTTCGTTAGGTGGCTCAACACTTGGCAAACACGTATGGAGACCGAGCATTCGTTGTGGCTCGAATGTGCAAAATGACTGGAAAGAGATGGCCTATCGTCGGTCATCGGTTCGTCTCTTTCTGTCGCATTTTATTTCTCTTCAGTTTGCATGCGGAATTCCCCTATCTGGAGGCAGAGGTCCGCTACGCGATCCGAGAATATGCTTGCACGGCTGTCGACGTGATCGCCCGTCGTCTTCGCCTCTCCTTCCTCAACACGTACGCCGCCCACGAAGTCCTCCCCGAGGTCGTCTCGATCATGGCCAAGGAACTCAACTGGTCGTCGGCCGAGCAGCGTGCTCAACTCGAGAAGGTGGGTTTAGCGATCATTTCCATTTATCCGCTTTTTTTAGGCTCGCACGTTCATTGATAAGGAGATGGGTCAAGAGGCGCGCCAGCAGGCCGTGTCTGGAGTGGCCCTCAATCTGACAAAGGAGGAGATGCAGGCACGTCGTCTTCTCTTTTCTTGTAGACAGCTGATTTAGGCAGCGAAGGAGCGTTTCAACCAACTTGACAAGGATCGTAAAGGACACATCACGGTGAACGATCTCCGAAGGCATTTCCGAGTACGCCCTTTCTGTCTTCAAAATAGTCTTGCATTCTAGGATCATGGTGAGAAGATCGACGAACGACTTCTGCACGAACTTCTCAATGAAGTCGATCTTAACAAGAACGGAGAACTCGAAATCGCAGAGTTCTTCCAGGTTTGTTTTCGTCTCTTTGAAAGAAAGCTCTCTTTAGTTGTACTCGGGTCTCAAGGGCGGCCAGGTGGCGCAGAACCGTCTCGTGCGCTATCTTGACGACTTCCACAACGTCTCCGTGAACCGTTCTGGTGGAGGTCTCTAAGTTCCCTCTTCGTTCTCTTTGAGTCTAGTGGTAGAGCAGCTAGTGTAGAGTGTTCGAGTGACGTCGCCCACCAATTCTCGGGTGCCACTCTCAATTGTACTAGATCCCAAGCGATGCTCCCATTTATCTCTATCAAAAGAAGAATTTTTACAGCTAATAATATTGGTGAGCGGTGACCGAACTGTGGTATTCGAAATGTTTGTTGAAACCTTGCCCATTCTCTCCTCCCTCTTCCCCTTTCTTCTCATGAATCCCAGAGAGTTGTAGACCCTGAGCCGTCTGGGGACTAGTTGCCCGTCTATAGGCGTCTCCTCTCACTTCATGATCCCTTCCTCCTCTTTTACACATTACACCAAATGCTTGATTTTGCAGCAAAAGACTGGCTGTCCGCCCTCAAGAAGTTCCCTCTCTGTAACAGAACGTTCCCCGATGACGAATAAAAGCATTATGGTAATTTATTGCTCTGCGAGATACAAGAGGAAGAGAGACACGACTCTAGAGACTAGACTAGGAATGGGAGAGTGGCTGGCAATTGAAGAGTGTCAATAAGTAGTGCAGAGTAGAGTCTCTGGGAATAAGCTCGCGTTCAGATCCACAAGGAACATTCTTTTTCTTTTTACTGATTATATATGGAGGAGAGAGGGAAAGAGGAGACCGCAAGGAGCGAGAGAATACTCAAAAGACAAGGAAAAGAGCCCGTGCCTACGAAGGAACGGCCGAGTCCGTGAGGGGACCGGCGAAGAGGAAGAGTGTCAATGCTTCTTCTGCGTCGTCCGTCTCTTCTCGTCCCACTCCTGAAGGAAGTCCTTTAGTTTGGGCTCGTTGAGTCTCCTCCATTGGATGTTCAACTTGATCTGTTCGTAGATCTGATCCACCTTCGCCGGCTGAGAAGTCTCAAGCTGCAAAGAGTGAAGACTCTAGGAAGACTCGAAGACCTTCTTGTCGGCAAGAAATTCGGAGACGTCGTCCAGATCGTGTTGAGTGCTGAACTTGTCAACCATGGATCTGATGCTCGCCATGAGAAGGTTCGACCCTTCACCAAGTCTGAAAGAAGTCTTCCACAGAGAAGAGACGAACATGACAGCGATCTTCTCGTAGTTGATCTTGAAGAAGCGCCAGGAGATCGAGCGAGCCACTTCGTTCGTGGCCAGCGAGGCGAGAGCTCGCGGCAGAATGTTTGGTCGGACGAGGTTCGTGTCGAGACACATTCGAAGGAATCTGACACACTCCAAATTCAACAAAAAAGCAACTTATTGATGAGTTTCACATCGCGAGTCTCGGTGAGGGCGACGAGAAGTTGAACTTTCTCGGCCGGGGCTGACGCCTTGAGGTACTCCTCCTTCACCTTGTCCCAGATCTTGGCGTCTCCTTGGCGCACGCCCTCCTCCGTGATCAAGAAATGCAATTCCGAGGGAACACTGAAACTCAGAAAGAAGGAAAGAGAACGGACTATGTTTTGTTGTGAATCCACTCATGGTACTTGTCCCTCGCCCTTCGAGGACAGTCGCCGTGCCGAAGACGACAGGCCAAGGCAAGGATCTACACAGTGAGAGAAGTGGATGAGAGAGACCTCGGCATGGAGTCCTCTCTGAGTGGGCGACGAGTCTTGTCCGAGCTTCTTCCAATGGAACTTCTCGTAGATGTGAAGGACGAGATAGCGTTGGAAGTCTTGGAAGAGATGAGCGAAGTGAGTGTCCTCGATGAGTGCCTCGACGTGCATCAGCTGCTTGTTCACCAAACTCCACGCCATCCGATCTCTCTCAGCTGAAACTCCTCCATTTCTCTCTCAAGCTCCTTCTCACCGATAGTGTACTCGAGCATCTGCATGTAGACGCCCACCTCGACCTGCCCCGACTTGGTGAAGTCGAAGGTGTCCGTGAGGAGCATTGCTCGATCAATAGCGCTGATTTTCTGGAAGGAAACCTCTTTGAAGATCATAGTAGGAGTACGGTATGGTCGTGTCGGAGTTGAGCGATGAGTTCATTGTAGATGCGACGATCATAGAGGACCTTGAAGTAGCCGAGACCGTCCGTGTTCACGATCGCCCATTTGACACTTTCTCCCAGAGGCCAGGTCACTGAGGGAAGATGTGGAGATGGCCGTCCTCACCTCGATGCTCGTTCTTCTTCATCCATCGAAGGGTCGTCTCGTTGGAACTGTCTGTGCGATATTGAATCGGGAGGGGCCATTCAGTGGGATCCTCCTCGGTGCGGCCTTCTTCGAAGAAGAACCGCGTCTACAGAACACTCTCTTCTCTATTGGAAGTGATTGAGACCTGATTGTGGACGACCAATTCTTTTTTCTCCGACGACAAGGCGACGGAGATGACGGGGTATCCGACCTGAATGGATGCTCTTCCCTCTTTGGCCTACGAATACCTGAGTAGTGAAGGCCTTGGCGACGCTCTGCAAGGTGATGCCCTCGGGAAGCGCGGCGTGCTAGAAATTTGAGAGTGCTGCCAAATTTGGCTCGAGGCAAACCTTCTCGACGATCTTCCACAACTGGGAGCCCTTCGCGTTTTGGTAAGCATATTTGTTGAGATATTCGATGAGAGCTCGACGGAAATTCACCTCGCCCGCCAGTCCCGACAACATATGGATGATTGCTGCCGCCTGAACCTTCTCTCTCCTTCAGAGAAGAGACCTTGTGATAGGAGATGGCATCGAAGAGGGCCATGATGTTGCTGTCAGTGGTGGCCGAGGAACTGGAGATGGGCCGTGACGAGGCGAGTCCATCGGGTTCCATGCTGTATGCCACGTTCTCGGCGTAGAAACGAGTCATCTGGGAAGTGAGAGGAAGGAGAGGAAGACAGACGATGTTCCAGTCGGGGAAGAGTTCATCCACACATTTGTACTCCATGTAATTGGCGAATCCCTCGTTCAGCCATATATCCTTCCACCAGTCCATCGTCACCAAGTTCCCGAACCACTAACACTTGAAGAAGAGAGGGAAGGGGCACCTGGTGGGCCATCTCGTGGCAGATCACGAGGGCGATGTGCTCTTTGTTGAGGACTGAGGAGGTCGCTTCGTTGAAGAGAAGCGCCGAGTCGCGGAAAGTGACCAGTCCCCAATTCTCCATGGCCCCCTCGCTGAAGTCATCCAACGCGAGAAGATCTGAACTCTTCAAGGGAAAACTCTTCAAGGAGAACCTTGTTTCTTGAGTGGATAGGAGATGTTGAAGTATTTCTCGAAGAAGACGAGTGAACGGACAGCCACATCCATGCCGAAGTCGGTCTGGTTCTTGATCACGTCCTTCGGCGCGTAGATGCGAACTTCGATCGGCTCTTGAGTGCCGCGAGTGACACTCTTCACGTAGGAGTAGCTGTCGAGGACGGCGATGGCCAGCAAGTAAGTGCTCATCCTCAGAGAAGGCTCGAACACATCAATGTAGAGACTGAGTCTTTTGAGAACTTTCTGTGGAGACTCACCCATCAATGTGTTCATGAGAGGACTTGAGGACGGCATTGCTTCGCACGACGTGCTTCGGCTCTCGAACAACCGACACTGTGAAGACGGCCTTGAAGACATGAGAAGGTTGTTCACAAGCTCACTTTGAAGTTTGGTTCATCGAAGCAAGGGAAGGCTCGCCGAGCATGAGCTGGTTCGAACTGGGTGACAGCGGAGCGATGCTTGCGGCCATCGGCCGTGTTGTGGGTGGAAATGTAGAAGCCTTGCAGGTCGGCGAGTACCTTGCCCGTGTACTCGATGCCCAGGAGAACCACGGCACTCGGCTTGAGGGCACGCGAGAGGGAGAAGGCCCACTGAGAGTGCCGCGAACATTCCGACTACACGAGATGATGAAATGGCTGGGAAGAGGGGACTCACGAAGGAGGCCGAGGCCTTCTTGCCATTCACGGTGATGAAGAAAGTGCTGAGATTGAGACGGGAAGCGTGCAAGACAACCAACTTCGTCTCGTCTACCACCTGCGAAGTCTTCAAGGGAGAAGACAAGACCTCGAGTTCGATGACGAGATTTCCAATGAGATCTCCAGTCGTGAGATTCGGATGCAATGTCAAGTTGTACTCCACGGGGCGAACTGCTTGAGGAAGTCGCAGCGCGTCCCAGGGGAAGTCGTCTTCGCAGCCCTGCAAGGTCTCCGCCTCGCCGTCGTCGTCCGTCGTCGTCGTCTCCTCCACCTCGGTGTCGTTCAAAAATTGCTGTGAAACATTGAGAGGGAGAAGAAGAGCGGACTTTGAGGGAGAAGGGAGTGCAGCCGGGGAAGGCCAATGTGTAGAGGAAAGCGCCGAGAAGGGCGCCCAAGAGAAGCATCACGAGTCCCACGGCGATGAAGGCTGCCACACCAGAGGAACGTCGTGTCGGTCGTGGTGAAGATTCACGTCGCTCGACAGACTGAGCCCAGTTGCCTGCAAGGACTCTTCCTCGCTCTTCATCTTAGTTATTGTTTCGTGTCACTGTTTGGCCAAGGAGCAGAGGTGAGGGGCGAGGACAGAAAACGAACTGAGTTCATTGCTGTCGGCATTGTGGCCTCCCTCGTCGAGGAGAAGCTTGACCGTGGTCGGCGTGGGCATCGCCTTCCTCGGCCGCCTTCCCCTCTTTGGTGTCGCTCGCTCGTCGCGTCGCTCAGCTCTCTTCTCGTCTTCTCGGCGAGCGCCCGCTCCTCCCTGCAAGAGACGCGTCTCGGAGAAGGAAAGGACAAGAAGAGAAGACGACATAACATCGCTAATCAAGGAGGACCACGAGGGTCGGGGCTGGCACGAGAGCTCGCCGAGGAATCAAACCTCGGCCCTCCTCGCCTCGCCTCCTCCTCGCGTCATCGCCGAGTTACGACTTTCACGCTGAACATTGCTGTCCTCCTCCTCAGAGAGAAGTAGAGAAGGAGGTGGAAGAGATCGCGACTCGGGCAAAGGGCCACGCGGCACTCACGGGCGCCTCCTCGTCTCCTCGTGCATATAAAACGGAGCAAGGAGAAGCCCCGGTGCCCCCTCCTCAGTGGTTCCTGACGGCGAACCGATGTCGTAAATCGGAGTGAGGGGAGGGAAGAGAGGGAAGGCCGAGGAGGAGCAGGCGGCGCCCCTCCTCCGCCCCTCCGAAGACTCCGAAGACCCGCGACGACAAATCCGTGCTGTCTCTGCCCGACGTGAACGCCTCTCCGATCTCCTTCGAGGGCTATTCCGAGAGAAGAAGGGAGGGAAGGAAGACTCTCGAGAGTCCCCACATCCACGGCCAAGTGGGATTCCCAGACTCGAAGTGGCCATTCGGGACAAGCGAGCGCCTGTCAGCCCCAGCGAGGACGCCAAGGGACAGCGCGGGCTGGCAGCAAGGGCCAAGGGGTGAAGGGCACTCATCGAAGGCGCCCAGAGGTGTCCAACAACGGGACAAACAGAAGAAGACGAAGAAGACCCTATTCGACCTGGCCAAGAAGAGGACGGCGAAGGCGGCGACGGCCGGGGATCTCCAGCTCGTCGGCGCCGCGCAGCTCCTCCCGCCTTTCCTGTTTACCTTCAGCGTTCTGTTCTCCGGGCGGCGCGTCCCGTTACTCGCCGGCGGCCGGCCCGCCAAGTCTTCCTTCGCCCGACTACCATTGGCATCCCGCAAACACCACTTCCCTCCTCATCTGGACTCCAATCAAAAAACAAGAGACATTCACGAGGCTACAGTATCTCGCCAACGGTCGAGTTAAAGCGCGCGCACGCTGACTATCGGCGCAAATTCGTCGCTACGCAGCGAATTGCCGATTCGAGCGAGAATTTTTCGTCGATTTATTTCTATGGTTTACTTTCGTTTTTACCTTCGTTTCCCAGGGGTTTCGTTGTTGCCAAGAAGAACTAGAACAGATTGGAAGGGGTCAGGACACAAGAACAACTTTTTGAAGTGTCTTCTCGTGTTTGTGAGAGTTTTGAAGAGCGCGGTTTGAGGAATGATCTCTGAGGTTTCTTTTCTAAGCATTCATTGATTTCCGCATGTCTGACCTTCAAACTCCCTTCTCATCTATCTCATTAGAAACTATTAGCCGGCATCTATTTCTCGAGTCATTTATATCTTTCAATTCCTCAAAGCTAATCCGATTTGCCACGTTTCTCACCTGGTATAGCCGTCTCTCACTAGGAAGATGTTACATGAAAGTGGGAGACTGAGGGAATGACCGCTGACAGGAGGGCGGCTGCAGAAACAGGACAATCGGGGCAGGGGGAGGCGGTCGTCTGCGTCTGCTACGGTCTCTTCGTCCTTCACGTGTTTGCTCACCTCATCGTCGTGGTATAATCCCGAACTCGGGGATTTCTTCTTCCTCCCTCTCTCGTCGCCCGGAGACCGAGAGGGACGGTGACACGTCGAGAAGAGAGAACTCTTGCTGAGAAGCCACAACCGTGAGCCGCATTAATGCTCCCGTAGACCATTGTTTCGCATCTCTCTCACTCTTCTTCTAGGGACCACTCACAGGGTTTGGGAGACGTCTTTTCTCTCACGACGGATCTGTTTTGCTCTGCGTCGGTTGCTTGCTCGCTTGCTGCGGGGCGAACTGCCATTTACTCGAGCAAATAGAACCTGAGCTCCGACGGTGAGAACTATCACCAATCTCGGGACTCGTTGCGCCTGCAAACCTGCTGCTTGCCTTTGACGCTTTAGCTGGTTTCTGTTTGAGAATTGCTGCAGACGTTGTCCGGCTGGACTTCGTCTGACCAAATTAGTCGCTCCTTGCAAAACAGTGTGTTTGACGAAAGTTGCTACGCTAGTTGTTGGCGGTGGCAGACGTGAAGCTGTTTGCCGCTCGACTTTGCGTTCGTCGACGGCTGAGCGCCGCTGATTACCGGCGAGTCGACGAGAAACGGCTAGAACGAGTCGTTTACACGCCTTTCCGTGGGGGAAATGGAACATTGTATCTTCGACCGATTCGACAGAAAAAATTTGTTTCTTCGACGATGCACGCGATGACTAAAGGCGCGGTCTCGTGATTTGCTAGATTTTAGTCATCGAACGACGGTGAGATTTCAGGATTAATTCCGCTCTCTATGGACGAGGACTGACGTTGAGAAGAAGAGAGAAATCATGGATCCATGGGGACACTTCCGCAACATGCCCCACGATCAGGGTGAGTCGCTTTTCTTCGAATTCTTCTTGAAGAGGAACTGTTGACGCATAGGAAGAGCGGGGTTCTTTTCACTTTTTCCCGATTCGCTGAAGCATTCGCGAGGTGATTGTACTGAGCAGACTGAGCGTGTTTGTACTGTCTCTGGGTTTGCACTTCTTTCGCCTCGGAGCGGTGTCGAGTTTCATTGCGTCTTTGACATTCAGCCTTCGAAAAGAACGGATGGTTGAACACTTGAAGGGACTCGAACGATACACTTCATCATTTTTGGATTTTTTCAGTGAATTGGGCCGCCCTCGCACAACAGTGGATGGCACGCAACGTGTTCGACGGTGGCCCTCAAGGATCTCTCGGCGGCGGCCCTCATCTTGGACCGCCTCTCCGTGGTGGACCCGGCATGTTTCCGCCGGCAATGAATCCATTTGGACCCGGACCGGGTCCGTCGGGCGATTTCCAGAACGGCCTTCCAATGCCTCCTCCACACGTGAGTCGTCCCTCATTTTGTGGTTAGCTTTCCAGAGTATGGGATTTCCACTACAAGGTCCACCGCCGTTACTACCGATGCCACCTCCACTTGGCCATCCGATGCATCCTCCAATGGGCTTTCCACCACGTCACAGCATGCCACCACCACCTCGAAAAGGTTTCCATTCATTCACTTTTCGATGGTCTCTCTTTAGACGAGGATTGGCGTGGACCACACGGTGGTGCATTTCGAGATGATTGGAGATCCGAACGAAGTTGGGCTCCCGATGATCGACCTTGGAGTGATCGTGGCGAGAATGGCGGCAGACGAGAACCGCCGCCGAATTCTAATGGTTCTGCACATGGTGAGCTGTGATTTGCTTGAAATTCTCTCCTTTCTCGACATTCCAGGTCCGCCACCGGCACCGCCACCAATGATGTTTCCAGCGGCCGCCGCAACTGCAGCTTCCAACCAGACAAGTTCCTTTCGCCACGAGTCGCGAATGCACGAATCTCCGCCGTCTGGAGCGCCTCCAGTGTGGCCGCCGCCTTCGAATGGCTCTCAGTCGAATTGGTCACAGCCGCCTGAAGTGCCTCCTCCTCCGCCTCCATCGAACATGTCTTCGTATTACCCACCTCAAGGGATTCCTCCATTGATGGGTCCTTCTGGGAATTCTTCGCAACCATTCTATCCTCCTCTTGGTAGAACAGCTTTTCATTCTGAAAGCTTTTCTTGCTTTAGGTCAAGAAGCTCGCAAAGCATTGCCGGAGTGGATTCGCGAAGGTCTCGAAAAAGCAGAAAGAGAGAAGTCGAAGAAAGCCGAAAAGGAAGCAGCTGAGAAAGCAGCAGACGAGGCTCGTGAGGAGCGACGTCGCGAGAAGGGCAAAGGACGATTTGTACGTTCTTTTCCCACTAATGAAGCGACTTTTTTTAGGATAGCAGTAGCGACGAAGACGACGAACCATCAACGTCTTCCTCTTCGAAGAAGATATCGAATCAAGTGGAAAGTGGATCTTCTGATGGAGAAGCGATGTCGCTGAAGACAAGAAATGAAGAACAAGATGAAGAGGAGGATACAAGGACTGAAGATGAACGACGAGAAGATGCTGTGAGAATCCGTTGTAATTGACTAATGTTTGCTTCAGTTGATGGCGATTCGTCGAATTATGACAAGTTTGTTGATGGAGACGACAGACAGCGAACTGCGAAACATTATCGAAGAATCGATGAAAGCGGAGAGGTTAAAGAAAGGTAGATCGACGAGAACGCGATATATTTTATCTTCTTTTGTGCTTTCGGGGACTTTTTCATTATTTGAAATGTGTGGGGAAAGGCTAATCAGAAACTTCAGCGCAACCAAAGCTTCTGGTGAAAAGCTCCGCTCTGGCGGCACTCTCCAGTCTCGGTAAGCGATTTTATTACTTCAGTACGAGTCTCGTTAAGTCTGGATGGCCTCAGTGGCTCTGATCCAGCACTTTGTAGCAGCTGGGCCTAGGTGGGTGGGGTTGTGGTGTAGCCACGCTGATCTGGGATAGGAGCTTCCGACACTTTCTAGAAAAGAACGCGCTCACTGCAGCCTCGCCCGCCTTGTCCACTCGCTGTTTGGTGCTTTTGAAAAATTGCAAACGCGAGTAATAAAGACTTGCGAATGCTGCTTGTGGACAAGGGCGCACACCTAGAGAGAACCAACAGAAATGGATGAACATTGAATTGAACGGTCGATGTGTTGAGGAGGAGATGAGGATGAGGATGAGGACGACAAGTCGGAGGACGGCGAAGCTGCCGCGAGTCCGCGAGGATCGGCTGCAGACGACGGTCATCTTTTCAAGGCTCCGTCTCTTCCGAGGGTACAGTTGAGTAAGACAGAACTGGCGTCCGCTAATGTCGAAGGTAGGGGGATCATTTCTTTTCCCCACGTTCCTCCTCCATTTCGCTTCTTGTCCTTCTTATTATGATGAAAAGACAAGTTCGCCTTTTAATAAAGTTGCTTTCAGGTGAATCTTCTCCGAAAAGTGAGCCCAATTCGGACGAGTCACCAAAGCGTCATTCAAGATCGCGTTCACGTTTGTTGCTTCTTGTTTCCTTTAACGTAACTTCTTTAGGATCTCCAAGCTCGGAAAAGAAGAAAAAGAAGAAGCGCGATTCTAGTCGTGATTCGGAGGAACGGAAAAGGAAGCGAAGTCGGTCGAGGTATAAAGTTCATTAGAAGGTCTATCGCAATGTGTCTACAGGGATAGGAAGCGAAGTCGTTCTCGCGAGCGTCGTCGCAGTCGCAGTCGTGAGAGACGTCGAAGAAGTCGCAGCAGAAATCGTGAACGCAAACGAAGTGGCAGCAAGGACCGCAAGAGAAGTCGCAGCAGGGATAGGAAGAGGAGTCGCAGTCGTGAGAAGCGCAGCCGAAGTCGCGAGAGGAAGAGAAGTCGAAGCCGTGACCGCGGTCGCAGAAGTCGAAGTGGCGAAAGGAAGAAGAGTCGCCACTAGTCGACTTCTCCTGTTGTCGGTTCTCGGTCATGGGTCTTTGCATTATCGTTTCTTGTCTAATCTGACTGACACGTTTCTTCAAATGCGAGTTTCTCTTCTAAGCTTTGATACTTTCTTCTACGAGGTGTAAAGATTGAACTTTATTTCCTTGTAATAAATAGATGAATTGAGATTGTTCACACTAGTCGATAGTCTTAGACCGTGCAACATCAGAGAAGTTCGATCATCAGTCACCCATTGTATCACCAGTCACCCATTGTATCACCAGTCGATCCTAGCCACTCGAGAGCCCAGAGGCAACTTTGGTCCAAAGTAATACTTGAAACGAGTGTTTCCAACGGAACTACTTTATTCTCATGCAACAAGATCAAAATTGCCAATCCTATGGAAAGGCTCAACGAGCATGAAAAGTAGTAAAGATAGTGAGCCGCGCAAAGATCTTCACTGTTGAGCGCACTGTCCCGGACGTCCGTGGCCGCCCTCTCCATCTTCATCCTCGTCGTAGGCTTCAGCACCGCGACGCTCGTACTTCTTCGCGTCGTACTCCATGAGAGAGACTTCTTCGGCGTCACCTCTCTTTGGCGGCTGCTTCTTTGCCTTCGGCAAGGCGCTCGCCAACACCTGAATGATTCTCATATGAAAGAAGAAGGCAAACCTTGTACTTGTCCTGGTCGAGGAAATGAGGTTCCGGGAACTTGACGGCGAACTTCACGAAGAGATGACCGTTAAAGGTCGGGTTCTTGCGACGCGGCATGCCGCCGTTACGAAAACCTCGCAACGCTCCTGAAGTTTACTTGACGGGCTAAAAAAAAGAACCAACCGGGTTTGATGGTGTCACCGGGCCTGCTCTTAAGCACCAGCGAGCGACCGTCGAGGTGCTCGATCTGCATCTGGAAGCCGCAGAGCGCCTCGTTCAGCGAGATCTCCCTAAACACAAAATATAGTCAGGATTGCTGGAAGACGATAAACTTTTCGATGACGAGATCGTCTCCTTGCCGAGTGAAGACGTTGTGCTCCTTGGCCTGCAGGTACACGAGGACATCTCCAGGCACCGAATCAAGCTAAGCTTTCCAATAAGAAGCCAGCAATATGTTCAACCTTCAACTGATCACCCTCCTTCTCGAAGCGGATGATATCACCGTCTTCCATGCCGCGCTCGACTTCCGCCTGCAGGATCTTCTGCTCCGTCGTCACGCCCTCGCCCGTGCACTTCGAGCACAACTCCTCGGTTGGAATCCTCACACCTGCAGAAAACGCACTTGCAAAGATCGTAAAGGCAAAGAAACCTCGACCAGCGCAGTCCTCACACTCGGCCTCAGTCTGCGCTGTCATTGGTCCAATGCGACGCAGCAGCATTCGTCGTCCACGGCCATGGCAAGCTTCACACTTGTACGACGCATCCTTAGAACCACCCGATCTGAATCTTCATTTTATCGGAAAATGTGGACACGAACCCGGCACAACGTGTGCATGGAACTTTCTTTGTGAGTTTGAGTTTCACCACACGGCCACGGTACAGGTCCTCGAGGCTCACTTTCAGCGGGTATTCCGTGTTCTGAATTTGTATTCATGTGGCGAAATATAGGCAGAGTAAAAGAAGCAAGGTGAAAACGAACCGGACACTTTTTGTTGCTCTTGTTCAGATGTTGACTGAGAAGGCCGAAGAGGCCACCGCCGCGACCCGGGAAGAAGCTTCCGCCCGCATCATCGTCGTCCGTCTCGAAGAACATCGCGTTTTCTTCACTTTATCGGCTGTAACTTAAACCTTATTACCACTGTAAGTACGTCAAAGATGAAATTGTCTGTAAGCAATGTAGGGCTCAGCGATGGCAGGAATTTCTCGAACAACAAAATGAGCGTGCGTTTTCAACAATTAGAACTGACCAACATTTGAAACTCTGATTCATTACAGTTGATCGCTAGGATTCTTAAGGTGGAGTCTTTATGCGCACTACACTGATTACTGACTTCTCCAACAAAATCTGATAGGTCTCGAACCTCTACCATGTGACTGACCACAATTAAAACTACGAACATCGTTTATTGCGACATTACAACTAGAAGCAGTTAAGTCTAGTGGTTGTTGAGCTGCTTGACCTGGCGCCTGGTGTCTTTCGAGACGTAGTCAGCCGGGACGAGGTAGCCGAAGAGATGGCGGCGACCGATCACTTCGCCCACAAAGAACCAGAACAACACCTGAACTTTCAAAAGGAAAGGACGGAGAACCTCGAGGAAGACGGCTCCATAGACGGCTGCCTCGCGCACCGTCAGCTGGCGGTAAGCACCCGTCTCGATCACGTTCAGCACACGCTTGAACTCTGCCTAAAGAAGAACTCTGGA
>JAQIXL010000598.1:0-28084 GCA_034700245.1 Poikilolaimus oxycercus | reverse complement strand
TAAAAAAGACTTCAAAGCAATGGTCATCGAAAGCGGCAAAAGTCGTCGTGACAAGAAAATTTGATCCAGGTCAAAAACTTGAAAGTTCGTTTCGGACTCTTTGCTGGTACAACAATAGTCTGATCGTGAGACTTACATAAGAGACACTTCAACCATGGCAGCACTGCCTCATTTAGGTTAGAGTTCGAGTTCATTCTTATTGTATTTGCCGCTAGATATGTGTTTGATTGAGCTTACACCGAACAAATGACACAACAAGCCAAGAAAGAGTTAATCGCCAACGTTTTCAGTGCGGGCTCCACCAGACAACCCTCGCCAGAAAAAGGAAAAGATCGGAAGCGGCGCCTACGGCAATGTCTACAAAGTCATGTGAGTAGTCTGTTAAAGTGTCTCCTTCAATGCATTTGTGGCATTTGCGCTAGACACTTTGGTTGCAGAACTGATGGTCGGGCATACGCGGAAAAAGTGGTGACCGTTGAACAAGAAGAAGACGATATTCAAAAGGCGCTTCGTGAGGTGAATCACGCCTTGGATCACAAAAACATTGTGAAGCACCACGAGTATAAACTTGAACAGGTTTTTTTAAACGCAGGATTGATCTCTGCAGAATGAATATGATATGCGACTAGTTATTCGAATGGAATATTGCCCGGGCGGTTCTCTTGACGATCGTATGCGAGAGAGGCAGGTGCCTGGTCCCAACGCGCCACAGTTCTGGAGGTGGATTCACGGGGCGCTTGAAGGCATGGCGTATCTACACGGAAACAACTTTGTGCATCGGGACATAAAACCTGTCAGTAAAAGAGTTCGTATAATAAAATGTATTTCAGGGAAATATCCTCATTTCCATGTACGACGTGGCTAAAATCGCAGACTTTGGCTTTCTACGAATTCTCTCTGATGAGGAGTCCGTAACCTATGGTGTTGGAACAAAACTCTTCATGTCCCCGGAGATGGCAGGCGCGCAACACTACAACACCAAGACCGACATTTTCAGGTTGAAAGCGTTTGGAGACCTTTTATTCTTTGCAGCTTTGGTGTGACTCTCATCCAATTAGTGCTATCTCTGAAGGAGAATGATCTCAAAAAGCTGGACAAAGAAACCAAAAAGATTCTCACAGCTACCGTCTGCGCAAACTCTTCAAAGGAAAGTATCCGGCGAATTTTGGTGAGGGAATGGACCCATTGCTGCGCACACAATTCATTGAACTTGTCGAGCAGATGCTGCAGAGGCTGCCTGAAAGACGTCCTAGTGCAGTTGAGGTCTCCGAAACGTTTTTCGTGTCTGTTTATCTGTAAGTTTATTTGAGCAACTTCTCAATGCATTGCTAGGAGCAACTTGCGCGAAATCGAGGAACGTTCACTAAAGCGAGGAGACTTTGTTACGCACACGAAGACAGTCAAGCGCCACCTCATGATTACGCCCCATCTCACTCACCAAGATAGGCATCATGCTCAATCGGCTATTCAAGCACCTCTATCACACGCCAAACTTCTAGCGAAGCTGTCACAAAAGGAATACAGTGAATACTGCAAAAATCGTTATGATGTCATCGATTTTGTTCTCGAAAAGACGCCGTGGCACGAAGCCCGCGTGCTGATTCATACTCGATGGGCGATGTATCAGGAACTCCTTCAAAGGAATGAGCGTCACTCCAAAGATTCTGACGTTGAAACGTTCATCGAATTGGCTTTGAAGACTTATTCTTCCGTTTCACCAGCGCATCCAATTCGTCTCGAGTGCTTGCTGTTTTTCGTCAAACAACTAACTAATCCCGGAACCAAGATCGAGTATTTAGAGAGCCTACAGAAGGACCTAGCCGACGCGGAGAAGCTTCCAGAGGACCTACAAGCGCAAAGCAAATCTGAAGGCCAAAAAATTGCTGCCGAGTTGGCTGAATTGAAAAGAGAGAAAAATCTTGAAGAAGCTCGCACGGCTGCAAAACAACGGGATCACATTCGCAAGGCTGAAGTATGGATGGAAATAATCTCGTCTGGTCAACTAACTGAAGAAATTGTGACGGAGGCCCTAAAGGAATGCGCGCCACTTCAAAAACAACTCACGGATACAGAATATCGCAAATTGGACATCTTCTATGTCACCAAATACTCAAGAATTTCGGTGTCTTTGATGAAATTTATGCTTCATAGCGATTATACACAAAGCCTAGAGTCCCGAGCAAGGCTTGATACTGTCTGCATGTTACTCGAACAGGCTTGGCTGCTAGATAATGCTCTTCTTGGTCAAGATGGCGGTTACGGTGAACTCGACGAGCAAGTGAGCAGCTACTTAACTCTTACACGACAGAAATTGGCTTTCTTACCGCGTGCAAATTCGGATAGAATTTTTCGACTGCGGACGTTAATTGAAAAATTCGGAAGCGATTTGGCACGGCTGACACATCTAATGGAACTTTACGACGAAGTTGCTCCACAAGAACTTCAAGCTCAGCTTTTGACCGCAAAGGAAAGACAAGCCAGCCAGCGCGAAATTAGCGCAATTGTCAGTATTATTGATGGAATAATTGATCAAACAGCTCGAGATTGTGGCAAAAGAAATGCCGATCCGCTGAATACTTTGCTCATTTGGCAAAAATATTTGGAGTACAATTTGAAAATCGGTCGTTTCTTGAAGCCAAATCAACTGAACGCCGTGCAAATGACATGTCGAGCTTGCCAACATTCTCCAAGGAATGCATTGTTTATCGATTTCCCTACGGATTATCGCATCAAATTCTCCGAGCTTGCCGTTACAGTGATCAAGTGCATCGTTTTTAATGCGACTCTTCTGACGGTGACTGAAATCACCAACTTTCTCGATTGCTTATGGAAACACGATTGTTTCCTTCACGAACAGAACCGCGGGTTCGGAACAGAGGCTGCGCAAGCCATCTCTTATTACGATCTCGCTCGAGACGCTTACTCCAAGTTACCATTGAACAAATCCAATCCAGATCGATTACGAAAGCTACACGAATACGTTCTGAAATTCAATAACACTCAAGCCCAAGTCAAAGAGCTTTCGAAGTTGGTAAACGAAAGTGGCACAGCGGGAAGTAGGCAAACAGAAGCGGAGTTATCACGCGTGGAGCGCTCTTTGGACGTTCTGCAAGCAAGACTTTTTGGTGAGAACGAGGATTTCTACAATCAAGCTTGCAAGTGGCGAGATATTGTCAAGAAATATGGCAAGCTCACGAGGTTAGAGTTGGAAGAGGCAATCGAGGCATGCAAGTGGACCGAACTGCTGTCGATTGAAGAAAGCAATGAGAAGAGGGCAATGCTCCTGGATTACGTTCGCGTAGCCATTGAAGTAATTGATCTTATCACAAAACTGACAACCGACAACGAGCAAGCTTTTCTCAGCGAACTGAGAAAGGTGCTTACTCGTCGCTTTGGAATGTACCGGCTCAATCGGACAATCGCAATTGCCGCAGTGGACGCAGCAACGCCAATTCGCCGCCGACCTCGACAAGATCGTCTTGAGAGGAACATTCAAATTCAGACGCCCATCGTGAATGAGGGCAATAACGCTGGACGTCTGCGATATTCCTTGCACGGAACGCTGGTGTAATTGGCTTCAAATGTGGGCCCTAATTTCTTGTTAGTGAGAATCAGATCTTTCCCGATTTTTTGACTTTTTTGACACTTTTGACTTTTTTGTCAGTATTCGCTTACAATTGTGCATTTATCCACTCATCCAATAAATCTTGTGAAAATATCAAGGTTTTATTAAAGTTTTTATTGATGTGGAAAAATGTCTCAACTGTGCCAACCACCATCAGTATTACGAGAGAGTCTTCGCTTGAGAAGCAGGTATGAAAAGGAGGACCTCACAGGAGCAATCGTACTTCTGTCCGCTTTTCGTCGTCACTTCAAAAGATTTGCCCTTGTTCTCAGCGACAAACGCCAAGATCTTTAGAAGCTCGTCGAGAGTGACCACACGAAGTTTTTGGACGAGCATGTTTGTCTAAATTTCTGTTCAGTTTTGACAGCATCCAAACCTTTTTTGCAATTTCTGTAGGAGAAGCCACAATCCTCTGCCGGCTAATAATGCTTGGAGACGTGAGCGTTGTCGGCATTTCTTCAGTAAGATGTTGAATCTTTGCCTTCTTCTGAGGACAAGAAAGTCAAAAACCTCGAGATAGCTCGCAGTTGTAGATGATGGACTCGGCGTTCCATGATTGGCAACATCTGACGAGGCCATCCTGGTTCCACGAAGGGCGACGAACTGGAAAACAATTGATTTGGATCAAAGCAAAAAAAATACCGCCGAGCTGACCACAACAAGAGAGATGAGAAGAGGGAGCTCGAGCCAAACCACCATTGCCGGCTTCGCCACGATACGAAACTGACCCGCCGGCACCTTCCCCCTTCGACGCTCGGCGCTGCTGAGGTCATCCAAAGTGAAAAGCACAAAGGGTAGTGAGACATCGCTCTCAAGACGGCGATTCTCCATTCAACAAGGGCTTGGACGTCCCTTGTAAGAGGGTGTGCTGGGAAGCCTGCATAAACGAATCACCGCCTTGTGCAGTCACATACTCTCCAGGGACCCCTTTGTCTCGAGCGAACAAAGTATCAAAGTCTGAAAATGTTCATGGAAAAAGAGCAGTCGTGGATAACGAATTAGAGACCTTCGGGCTATGTGCAAGACAGACAGAGCCACGTCTGTTCGTGAACAAGACATGTGGCTCGGCATAAATTCTCTTGGGGGGCTTTGTGGATGGGTTACTTTACAACAGCTCGATGTGAGTGCACTCACCAGAGCTCGCGCCGCACTCCGACTTCTCGCGACCCACTCAAGCTTTCTCATCTAATTACTTTCTTCCATTGCGTTCTTTTTATTTCATTAAGCGTCGTGTTGTTTCAATGATTTATTCCATTCCAGGCGTTCGTAAACGACGTCCCACTGAAGCTTCATAAAAAGCACTGCAACAATAAAAATTGGAAAATTGCTAACTATTCCGCTTGAAGAACTTGGATGCCGTGCGATTCGCGTTTTTGCTAAAGGATAACAAAGACTCGAAGGAGGTAAGGCTTTCAAAAATAATGCTTATTCACTTTTTAGTGAAGTGTTGTTTCTCTGAATGAACCGTATGGCTTCGTGGTTTCCACAGTGACAATAATCCAACACTTCAAAATCGACTCGGTAAGGCACCGAAACGTGAAACCATTTTGTTTCAGGCAAAACGATCCACTCCGCTCGTTGCGCTGTTTATATTGTAAAAATAGGAAATAAGCGACCATGCAGAGCGCGGGTTTATGCTCTGAATGCGCACAAAGCTAGACTCTCGACTGAAATAACGATCGATTTCAAGTGCGGGTTAATCGGTTCGTTTGGCAAAACACACGTCTCATCGACGTGAGCTTATGAATTTAGCATTACAAGCATTGAGCGCGAGAAGTAATGCGAAAATATGTTGACGTTTTCCGCATGGACCCCCTATTTCGAAACGAAGTCTTCGCTCCAAAGTGCCAACGAGAGAACTTCGTAAGGGCGTCTAATTGTGCTATGCAAGTGGCTTGATAAACTACTTTTTTGGACAAATATCGCACATTCAAAGAACTAAAATCTGACAGATTTCTCCTTCTTAGCGGTTCATGGCACTGAGATTTCTCGCCGAAGAAGTTTATTGTGTTTCGACTAGACGTTATTATGACTGACAAATCAATAAATTCAAGCCAACAAATACGTATACTGAAAATGACAAAACATTGTGATGCCTACCAATCGCACTCCCGTCTTGTGTGTTCATCATCACAGTCAAGATCACGGTACAAACCGACTCTCCCCTCTGCACGAGATTCACGGCCAAAGCATGTCGATACGAATCCGAGTGCATAACCCGAGCCTCGTTGGCTGAATATTTCTTACAGGGCTCCACTTCAACCCAAGTGTAAGCTAGATCATAAACAATCTCCCTCATAGCCTGATAAGAAACCCCGAAATCGAGTTCCAGCCGCTTGACATTAGGACGTAGACCGTCGTACCAGAGGCGAATCCAAGAAGTTAGAGCAAGAGTTGTGAAGCCTTCGTGCTGTTTCCAGAGAGCCTCGGTGCTGCAGAGGACGGTCTCCTCGTTCTTTGTTGCCAAGAGAAAATCATCAGTGAAACCCGTGGCCGCGTTTGCGATGGAAATCTGCAATGCAACTGTGGAGAAACATAAAGCGCTTGCAAAAAAAAATTCGGGACAACAATATTTCAGCGTTTACGGACAAGAAATACCAAAATAAAAAGCAAACGAAACTCACATCTAATTTCTCTAACTTCAACAGTTCGGGCACATCATAAAAGTCCTTGTTGAGAGCGTGTCTCAGTTGCCAGTCTGAAAATTGCTTTTCCTTGCTAATTTTCTGAAACCTACATGAATCATGGACGGTTAGACTTTTCAACTCGAGCTTCCTAATGACTTCGATGAACTTCTCTCTAATGGCTTGAAGTCCACTTTTTGGTGCTTCAGGGACTCTCCTCTCATCTCGAAGTCGAAGATCCGCTTGAAGATGAAGGTGCTTGACTCTAAAAGTCTTCGAGGCACGAAGGACCTCATCGAGGAGAAATTCCAAATCATCTCCAAATCGAAGCTCCAACTCGTCAATTGCACAGCGTCTTCCGATGATTTCAAGAGTTTCGTGTAGTTTCTTGTTCTTCAATGGTTTTCCTTCTTCTTCTATTCCATCAGCAACGAGAGAAATGTGCTTATCTCCACTGGGAAGATTCATCAAGTCGATAATACTTCTTTCGGGTTTGTTCTCCTTCGCCGCAAAATGTCGAACGACGGCCTTTGAAACTGGATATCCTTCGAAGAGATGGCCGTTCTTCATGTAGAACTTGTTGAAACGCTTCGAGAGAAGCATCAGTGTGAGCATTCCGCTGACCGTCAGGAAAGAGAAGATTCTTTCGAGAATTTCGATGTCTGGGAGACGAGACCAAAGAGCGACGTCCATTGTTCTGAAAAATTTGTTATGTTCGACACCAGCGCGGATCGGGACTGAGAGACCATTAGAAGGAAATCTCATCTGGTTAGAGTGAAACATACTAGATTTCAATGCTGCAATAACTTGTCGCAAATTTTCAAGAGTTTTCTCTTCAGTTCCGCAAATATCAAGATCCGTGAGATCAGATTCTACAGATGAAAGAGCAGCGCTGAAACACATTGGAATTGAATCGTAGCTTGCTCTCTCAAACACTAGCACCAGGACTCGTTAGCGAAGCAAAAAATGAAATTGAAAGCATTTCCCTCGCTTGAAACGCATGCAATTTCAAAGTCGTTTTTTCCCTCCAAGTGAGACAACTAAGACGTTTCAAGACCATCATGAGAACGCGTCGAAGTTTGAATGTGTTTTGAAAGTGACTCATAGGAGTGGGTTGCTTGGCATTTGGCCAAGTTTGGCGCACAAAGTGCGCCGGATCGTTTCGCAAGGCCCAAAATTAAACCACGTCAAGGACAAGAGCAGGCACGGTCGATTTTCCACAATGTTGAAATTCACTACATCTCTCCCCATAAACACACGCAAACGCATTATTCTCAAAAATACCAACTAGGAGGGAATCTTTCAATTTGGCAAGAAATTGGATTTAATCTTGCTAGTCGATGAGGGAAGAGAAGAAGATGTGTCTGGCATCGCAACGGAGGCATATGATTTATGAACGAGACTGGCTGCGTGTTACAACAAACCTCCAATCTAGCGGAAACGTGCGCTGAACTGCCTTCGAAGATAGCACAAAGGAAAGAGTGAAGATGCTAGCCGGTCAAATGCGGAAACAAGAAGTTTATTCTCACACCAAATACCATAAACAACGAAGTTATGCATTTGCAAGACGCCTTCATGGATTGCAGACACATTCGAAGAGGCTGGATCCTCCGCTGATGTGCGGATCGCAGTCCCACGGAGCGCTCTGACAGATCGTCGGACACACCGCTACGCACTGACCCGACGTTGGGTAGGTCGGACCAGCCTCAGCGAGCTTGGAGACGACAAGAAGTGCAAGAAGGACGACGAAGAGGCTGTGGATGACCGCTTTCACTAAACGACGTCTCTTCGGTTCAACTCACAGTGACTTACTTTTGTCGAGAAGGTCGCAAGGGAGAAGAGGTTCTTGATCAAGCAAGAGCTGACGGTGGAGCGAAGTGACTAGGAAGACTTCGTCTTCGCTTTTAAACCCGAGATAGCACAATGGAGAAATGTGAAATATTCCGTTTGCATGCCCTTTTCGGGGCGTTCCCTGGTCCGATTGTCCGAAAGAAATAAAACTGTCTGGAGCTGCGCCGAAGCAGGCGTAATCCAAACGAGAGAGTCGACGAATTGAATGCGACAAACAACGCTTGATAGGGTATTCAGATGCTTTCGCAAGGTGTCCTTTTCGGATCTTATTGTTAGGTTTTTTGGGCATGCAGTGATCTTTTGAACGCGCTTTTTAATTCCGATATCAATTCCTGTTTTGCTGTCAACTAAAATATGTAGGCGCACATTGTTAGTTTCAGCTTCTTGAACCTGCTACGGGTTTTTATTTCCTTGCACTTTTGCTGAAGGCTTTTTCGTAGCTCATGAGTGTTGAAGTCCGTGAAGCAGTAAGAAAACGTATACCTTTTTCTTCTTTAGGGTCCCGCTTTCTAAAATCCATAGGTTTCGGTGGTGATGGACTTAGGCCAACTATGTCAAGCTCCTAAACGCTCTTGTTTTGTTTTCGACAAACCTTCGTTCACTCCTTGGTGACTCCTCGGTGCTTGAGCAAAATGTGAAAGTACAACACCGGGTCATACGGGAGTTACGTAAGTCAGCTGACATTCGAGATGAGCTTTCCACTACAGGAGAAATGATGCCGATAGCCAATTTTGCATGCAATCAGCAGTCACTCGATCAACGTTCGTTCGTCGGAAGTCGTCGCGATGCTCTTCGCCGAGGTTTGCTTATCTCATTCTAGGAGGAGAGAGATTGTTTAGGCGGCTCGCTGTCGTCGCGTCCGCTTCGTGATGACACGCCAGCAGACGATCGTCCAGTCGCGTAAGAACTCCAGCCCAATTCATTGCGAAAACGTACAGGCCCTCCGCTGAAACGCCGGACCATCAAAAGCCTGGCCGATCTGCCGTCGAAGGCGCTCCGCGGCCTCCTGCCCCTCCTGCCGGCGAAGGAGACGCTCGCCCTCGAGAGAACCTGTAAGCGCTTCCAGCAACTCATCGCCGAGAACCCGACCATCACACAGAAGTCTGCATGAAAATGTGAAAGAAAAATGAAGCCTTCCTATGCAGATTCGAAAAATATGTTTTCGTCGAATGCGGAGAGATTGGGGTGTCGGTGAATCAAAATCATGAGGAATACGAATGCATCCTCAACCTGGCATTCGACCCAGATAGGCATCAGGTTTGAGACAGCTTAATTTGACTTTTAACACTTTCAGCGACGTCACTATGAGATGGACGGACAGTTTGAAATCATCACGAAGGTGGACACTACCTTCCGCGAGGTCCACATGCAGCTCCGCGAGCCGTCCGCTCAGTTGCCTTCGAGAACGCTTCTCAGTCACTTCCTTCGCAAGGTTATAATTTTATTGCATTTTTGACGATTAATTTCTGCGTTTAGATCTTGGTGAAAGTCGCCATCAAGAGCGTCCAATTTATTCAAGTCGACAGTGACACGCTCCTTTTCCTCAAAGAGGCTTTTACTTGGAAGCGACAGCTGAAGCGTTAATTCAGATCATTGCTGAATTCGCGACGCCTCGTTTCACGAAGCTTCAATTTGGCGACTATACCGATTCCAAATGTCGGCTTCTTCCTTAACAAAGAGAATTCTTCACAGACGTTCACCCCAGCAACGAGGCCGTCGACGACTTCGTACGCTCTTTCCCATCACTCAAATCGTTGAGGTTGGGCTCGGAGTCCATCGACTGGAATAAAACGTTTTAGAATCGAAAATTCGGCGTGGTCGCCTATGGGTCCTTCCTTCTTCGACGCAAAGCCGGACCTCGACTGTATCTCCGTCGTTTGTGACACGGTTTGAAGGGTATTCTCGGCTAAAAAGGAAATGCAGGATATCAATTTGAACGGCGAGGAATTCAAGGCGTTGTGCGGTCGCATGAAGGCGCTCCGTCTCGGCGTCTGTCCGAATCTCGGCTGCGACGACCTCCGTTGGCTTCTCGATGAAATCGTCCAAGGGCGCTCCACCATCAAGTCAGTGAAGACAAAGTGGAGACACGCTTTCCAGGGACTTCTTCTCAATCATCATCGACTTGCGGGCGAAAGACACGATCTGGCGGACGGTGGCTGGCAGCCGACACTGGCACTACAACAAAAGGAATGAGACCCACAAAAATTCCGGCACGACATGCCGAATGGTGCTCTCTGCTTTAATTCTAACCGTCTGAATGGACATTTTTTAAGCAGAAAATCGGCGAATTTTTTGCCCTTCGAATTTTCGTCGACGATAACGAGGAAAAGTACTTCGATACGCAGATGTGGCGAGCACATCTCGATTTCGGCGGAAAGCGTTTTGACGTGGATTTTTGGATCGGTGACGGACCCCTCGACTTCTTGAATGAAAACAGCCAGGATGAGGTTTACTGTCTTGCCCTCATTTGCCACAAAATTTAGACTTACCCTAAGACTCTCGAGGGCGTGCGCCTTCAAGAGCTCGGCGAGAACTGTAAGTTTGAAGCGCTAGAATTGGAAGAAAGCGGACTCAGTTGAGCCACTTGGAGATTGCTATCTGATTGCCTTGCCCACGCGCATCCTTCTCATGCTCTTGTCCCTTCTCTCGCCCGTCGACCTGCGCTCTCTCGAAGTCACGTCCACATTCTTCAAGCACTTCATCGACAACAATCGCCGTCATTGCCAGAAGTTGGCGCTTTTTGAAGTTTCTTATTGCTTCAGGGAATGCCGTTTCGTGCAAATTGAAACTCCGAGTTGTGCGCTAGTGCTGAACCCTAAAGTTCGAAGAGTTAGCGGCATGGACTTCAACTTCAAAGTGAAAAATTGCGACAATGACATCGTGGTATTCCTTTTCTGAGCTTTTGGCAAAAATTCTTTCGCTTCAGTATCACTGTAACGAGCTCGACATCGACGTTATGGCGATGTGCGGAAGGGCCGGAGTCTGGAAGGTGGATGCTCGCGGCCTCCCACCGCGCGTTTCGGAGAGCCATCTTCTTGATCACCTCTTCAACAAGGTTGCTTATTCTTTTAATCAGTAGTCTTTGTCAACGAAAGATAAAGCACGAACAACGAAAATCCTTTTTAGATTCTCTCGCGTATCGTCGTTTGCAGTCTTGACATCAGCAGCGTTTCCGACGAGCTCCTCGAGCTCTTCACTTCGGTGAGCTGCAATTCTGAGAGAGCAACAATTGAAACAGATTTTGGGCAAGTACCAGCGTCCTCTTTCGTCGAATGACGGCATGCTGAGCTGCGACCTCAACTCCGTCATCTTTAGCGCTTCATTTTCACAGCCGAGTTCGTCAAGAGATTTTTTCTGATTTTCAGAAATTTTGCCATGCCCGAATATGGTTTTCCAATTCGTGAATCACTTCCCAGCCGTCTCGGTCATCGAAGTGGATTTGCGTCACACGGACGACGACGATCGCCTCCTCGAGTGATCGAAGACGCTCGTCAACGATGCCGTCCTTTATACAAAGACGTCGAAGTTCGCCTTGCCTTTTCTTTCGATTCTAAAAAATGAACTTTCAGGCCCATATCTGTGCGTGATTATCAAGACCGTGAGTTCGAATCCGCCCATGACTTCTTCAATGCGATCTTCGACGAGAATGACTTGGAGATCGACGACGACCTCTACATCTTCACGGCGCCCGACGGTCGTCGCTCCAGCGTCCTCTTCGTTCGTTTGCGGTTCCGGCAATGAGAATCGAGAGACTCTGTAGATCGAGTACCAGCTTGAGTGGCAGATGATCGTGACGAGCGACGAAAAGTGAAGAAGCGTCTGCGTGGACATCCCTCCTTTTACCCATACATAATAAAACCGTTTCGTTGCATGAATGAATTTCTTTTTAATATTGAAACAGTGAACGACTAAAGACCGGATTTTCTTTTCGTTTTATGCTTCCCTATCGTACACTTTAGACGCTTGTTGGAAGCTTTATCGGTTACTAGAACAAAAATCAAGTATTGTAAATCACACAAGAAGGCATATTCAACATCGGATAAAACTTCTTCGGTCGGAAAGAAAAACATAGAAAACTAGAGTAGACGTTACATCAAGGACTCTACCATAAACGATGGACTTCAGGTTGTGGAGAATAACTGCGATTCTGAGCAAACGTCGTGTGCCTGTGAAATCGTGGTGTCGGCCTCGGTTCCTCAATCTATTCCGCATTGGAACTTGGAAAGCAACCATCCATTCGGCGAATAACTGGAATATATTTCTTCGCCGGCTCTTCGACAAGTTCCATCTGCTGAGCGCCAAGTAGTTCAACAACGCTTTTCACTTCTTCTTCTTCTGTCGGTTTGATACTTTTGGAAGCTCCAAAAATCGATGGACGGCGAGCTGGACTTTTGAAAATCAACGACGGAATTGTCACCGAATTTTCACAGAAAAAATCTCCTCAGGCTTGATTTCATAATCGCTAACGTAAATCTTGATCGTCTGCGTCGGGTTTCTGCTCGTCTTGAAAACTATGATATCCACGATTCCTTCTAGGCGGATTTCGATGTCGAGGAGGGCCCAGATCTGGCTTTTCCGATTGATGATGAAACATTTGGCGTGAAACGGCCAGAAGTCGGACCACGGATGAAAGTGGTAGAAAGCCGAATATTTGGAGGAAAACGTTGATCGTCGAGAAGGGCCCGCATCGTGATGCGAAGGACGGCAATCAATCGAATTCAGTTAACGCAAGGATCGGCCCGTTTCGTCTGCGAAATGTTCCAAACTGCTGAAATAGTGGCGAGCGATGAAACTACCAATAAATAAGGGTGGCTCCTACGCCATTACACAATTACGTTACAAAGTAATTCGTCTCCCAGTGCAAACTGAGGTGGAAAAAGCGCCCCTCTTTCCCCTCTATGACAGATCCAGTATTCCGTTACTAGGCAGACTGAGTAGGCGCGGACGAGATGCACGCGATGCCTTATGAGGCACTTGTGTTTCTCCATGTGTTTATCAGCTTATTTTTCCACATTTATTCGAAGCTTTACCGGTTTCAACAATACAATGTGAGGAAATCATGACAAGGCATAATTTCGTATAAAATTGCAATGCTTCATCCACAAGAAAAATAAAACAACGAGAAAACCATTAGATCCAGGGCTCTACCACCGAGAAGAACTTTGAAAGAGCTTAAAAGGTCTTGAAGATGGCGTCGAAATATGCCCGTTCATCTGGGTTATGCCCTGGGTAGCCTCGGATTTTGAGTTCAATAAAATGATAGCCGCTAAGGAAGATGGAGAAGATTTCGGGAAGTCGGTCAAGCAAGTCTTGTTGGGTGTTCCACTCGGCTTCCACGACGATCCTATTGGCTTTATGTCTCTGAAGCACAAAGACGTCTGGAATAATTTTCGTTAGGAGAATGAAAAAGGCGACTCACTGGGCTTTCTGATGTCAATGCTGATGGAATGCTTCGGCCTCGTGCTCGTCTTGAAAATCATATCATCGACGATTCCTTCTAGACATATTTCGATGTCGAGGAGGGCCCAAATCTGGCTTTTCCGACGATGAAACGATTGATTTGACTTGAAACAGCCAGAAGTCGAGTCACGGATGAAAGTGGTAGAAAGCCGAGTGTTTCACCACGTGAGAAGACGTTTATTCCCACAAAAGACACCTTGAAATCTGTTTCCGTTTGAAATCCGTTTGAAACCCACACACAGTGGTTCACGCTAGAAGAAAATCATGCAAACGTGATAGTCAGCGTACCGCAATGCGGAGTGCGGAATAAATAATTCCCAAATCTCAGTTTTCAGTGTTTGAACGGCTTTTGAAGCTTGTTGTCGTCGATTTTATTGCACAGGGAGAAAGAGCGCATTGGATTCGATAGGATAAGCTATTCATTCCACTCACTTTCTACTTAGAAAGTGGAAAACAGCGAGGAAGATGAAAAAGGAGAGCTTCGAGGACCATTTTTCTTCGCGGCGTTTATCGTCGAAAATCAGCGAAAATGAGAAAAGTCTCTCTGTTGATGCCTAAGTTGGTCCGAGAAGCTTGCGTAAGGACAGGCAGCAGCTCTTTCGACAGAGAAATCAGCGACATTATCCTGTTCCCAAACGGGTACTATTTGGCCTAAAAATCGCTACTTTTCGCGATTTATCGAAAGTTGCTGGGGAAGTTTACAAATCGGCTTCTGTTGATGCCAAGGCCTTGTGATGAGCATCATTTTGATATATGACACTCCCGAGTGGAAAGGGGCAAATCCCATCTATTTTCCCTGCACGAATGTTTCCCTTGTGATTTCGGTTGTTCTTGTAAAAGGCTGTACAGTGGTTTAGTGTACGGTTCTATTGTTTAGTCCCTTCTCAGGCCTCTTTCCTTGGGTAACCGTTTGAAAAATCTCTTCTCGCGTTCTCTGTGGTTTGTCCCGAAAGAAGGCGAGTGATTCTCGCGCTTAGTGCTTACCAATAACCCTGTGAAAACAAGCTTTCAAGCCAAGCATTGAAGATGGGTCAACACGTGGGCCCCGAAGCGAAAAGATCAAACGAATTATTGGTTGCGTAGGTATAT
This sequence comes from Poikilolaimus oxycercus, assembly GCA_034700245.1. Taxonomy (NCBI): domain Eukaryota; kingdom Metazoa; phylum Nematoda; class Chromadorea; order Rhabditida; family Rhabditidae; genus Poikilolaimus; species Poikilolaimus oxycercus. The sequence continues at coordinate 13,435 of JAQIXL010000598.1, read as the reverse complement.
GGTACCGAAATGCACGGGGTGAACCACTGTGCACAAAAAACGTCGCTATTTGATGGATTACCAATGCACAATGTTGGTTAGGAAGCGAATTTCACGGACTGCAAAGACATTCGAAGAGCGTGGATCCGCCAACCAGGCGCGGATAGCAATTGAACGCTGCAGGTAGACAGGCCACCGTGCATGACAGCTGGCAAGAATTCATGCTCGGAAACACCTCAGCAGCTTCCGCGTGCTCGGAGACGACAAGAAGTGCGAGAAGGACGACGAAGAGGCTGTGGATGACCGCTTTCACTAAGCGACGTCTCTTCACTTTAACTCGTATTGACTTACTTTTGTCGAGAAGGTCGAGGGTGAAGAGGCTCTTGATCAAGCAGGAACTGACGGTGAAGCTATTGTATCACGAAGATTTCGTCTTCGTCTTTATACCCGAGGCGACACAATGAAGAGATGTGAAATAGTGAGTTTGCATTTCCTTTTCGGGGTGTTCCTTGGTCCCATGAATGAATGAAACCGTCTGGAGCATCTATGCCGGAGCGGTCGTATTCCAAACGACTGTGCCGACAAATCGAATGCAATCAACAGACAGCGCTTTACAGGATGTAGTCAGATGCTCCAGCTCCGAAAGCACGCGTTGCCCTTTTCGACCGTAAAACATGCCGCATCTTGTTATTCGATGCACTTTTATGCAGGACTTCTGGGATGTCAGGAAAGGGACAGATAATAAAAAAAATTAAATTCTTGGATCAGGGCGATAGAGGTTGAGGGCATGCTCCCTGCAGGTGGTCATTGCCTGAGAGTTTGATTCCGGCGCTTGCCTGAAATCAAAGACATCGCCTAGTTTTCTTAAAGAGAGGTGAAGCTGTGCTACAATAAAGCACCTGCTCAAGCGCATGGCACTTCATTCCTTCAGTGGCTGTAGACATGCCACTTGTTGAACTGGGTGCGGAGGTCTTTGCACTTTCGAAGTTGACTGCGTTGATTAGTGTCGTCAACAACGCTTTGATCGTCTACATGGTGGTCTACGAGTCGTCGAGCATGCCCGTTTATCGATGGCTCGTCCTCAATTTAGCTGTATTTACCTCGATATTTGGACCAATGTTTCAGTTGACGGGCTTAGCTGTCGACGTATTCACCTGTTTTCTCATGACGCCCGTCTTCGTGCCGCCGCGCTGGGCCGGTTACACGAGTGGTCTTCTCTGGAACGTCTTCCACATTTCAACCCATGCACAAATTGTAAAACGCAGCTTATCATTTTTAACAGAGCTCATTAGTGCCTTCTAAATGTATTGATGGTATTTATGCCACTTTCTGTTCTTCTCACATTTTACTGGCGATTTCAGGTTAGCCACGGAAGCATTAAATTAAATTTATTGTAGGTCGTTCTACCAGTCACTTCTCCCGTGCGTTTTGAGGCTCGTGGCCATTTCTTGGTCGTCCTGAGTCAGTGTCTAGTCAGAATAATTCCTCCGACAATCGCTTCGTTTGGACATTCTGAACGTTCAATACCTGAAACATACGTGCGCGAGGTAAACACAACAAAAAACTTTCTTTCACAATTAGTTTGATCAACCTGCCCTCGAACTTCTGCGGCATTTCGAATCGATTGACATTTTCTATTTCAACCTGAATCCATGGCTCCCAGTCGCGATCTCGATTAGTCTAGCAATTGCTATAATTGACACGTTCTCATGCACAACGTTGACCGTCCTGACGTGAGTCTTCAGCTGCAAAAATGAAAATCGCGAAGTTTACGCATTCTTTCATCAGGTGCTTCGACGATGAGCGAGCGAACTCGGCAAATGCATCTTCAACTGCTTCGAGCGCTCATAATTCAAGTCGGTCCAAATTCTCTTTTTTGACAAGAAATTTTTCCCAACAGTTGTTGCTGCCAATAATCTTGATGGTTCTTCCATTTTCTGTAATCTTTGTCAGCATTGTCTTCGAACTTGAATTACAGTGTGAGTAATAGCTTTTTTTGCAATTTATTTTAGAAATTTTAAGTCTATTGTCAGATTTGCGTTGAAATTGTCCTGTTGCACTCGTCAATAAGCTCGACGCTTATTCTCTTGCTAACTCGCCCCTATCGACAAACGCTCTTCGATTGGTGGCAGAAGGCTCTGTCTCGCTTGCCGCTCGCCGGCGCAGTCATTCGCCATTGCAGAAAATTCAAAACTCCAGCGGACACATCAACTATTCATTACATTGCAACACCACGAGCATTTCACCTGGAGTAAAGTTTTGTGGGAAAAATTTGTGTTGTTTTAAAGTGGGTCGAATTAACGTTAACTGGCAAGCTCCAACCCTCTTCTCTCAAAAACTAGTTTGAAGCACTATTCTCAACTGGGCACTCATGGCTTTACAGCGAGTTTGCCTGTAAAAGTGCAACGAAATAACAATGTTCTCGAAGCCGAAAAGGGCAACGTGTCTCTACAGAGCTTGAGCTGACAACACTCGGCGTTTCATGCATTGAATTTCGTCAACACGGTCGTTTGGATTACGATCGCTACGGCGCAGATACTCCAGACAGTTTTATTCTCTTCGGCTAATGGGTCCAGGAAACGCTTCGAAAAGGGCATGTAAAGATATCCTTTCACTGTGTTCATTGTGTCATTTCGGGTATAAAAGCGAAGACGAAGTCTTCCTAGTCACTTCGCTCTACAGTCAGCTCTTGCTTGATCAAGAGCCTCCTCACCCTCGACCTTCTCGACAAAAGTAAGTCAATACGAGTTAAACTGAAGAAACGTCGTTCAGTGAAAGCGGTCATCCACAGCCTCTTCGTCGTCCTTCTCGCACTTCTTGTCGTCTCCGAGTTCGCGGAGGCTGCTGGAGTGTTCCCGACTCTGGGTTCTTGCCAGTCGTCGTGCACGCAGCTCTGCCAGCCCACTCAGTGGGTGTGCTACCCGGTGGTGGTCGGAGGAACCCCGGCCTACGAATGCCGTTGCAATGCATGAAATCCATGAGCAACTGCACGACCGACGTTGCGTTGGTAATCCATCAAAGAGCAATGTGTCCTTTTTTTTCAAGGTGTCTGGTGTGGGAATAAACGTCTTCTTCGCATTTGCTGACTGTTCGCTGACTCTGTCCTTCGTTCAAGCCAATTTTGATGAGAAGGCATAATTAGTTGGTTTCCGAATGTTTAAAAAAGTTAACCCAAAGCCTTGAAACGAAAAGATTTAATTGCACTAGATAAAGAGCTCGCAAACGAAAGGCAGCTGTGAATCACAGGCAACGGCCGACCACTTGCGACTTGAAGCCTGGACTCGGGCGCAGCTCTGAGTGCTAGATGGCTCTCCAGATGCCCAAGCTGTGTAGGTAAGATTCTGGGTTCAAATTGAATTAGGATCCTGAAGCTAACTTGATTGTCAATCCACTGCCAATTGTTGTCTACAACGCTCACGAGACCGATCCAATAAAATTGAGAACTTTGCAGAAACCTTAAAAAAGAAGCTCTATCCTATCAGTTTCTCAGTAGAAACCAGAAATCTCCGAATTCTCAAAGGCGCTGGCCACCGACGCAAGCGATGAACCACGCTTAATATCGCGGCAAGTCGACTCGGCTATGTCCCAGGTCTAAACTCACGCGTTTTCACAAAGATTGTAGGAACCGTCGCGTTCGTCACGGCAAGGAAGCACTTCTGATAGACAGCGGATCTTGTCCAATCGGCGGGACAGTCGATCGGAGCGGCTGTCGAAGCTTTCGGCTGGTTGCAGTTTGGTGTATTACAGCAACTAAACTGCTCCAAAATGAGTCCAATTCCAAAAAACTCACCAGGCATAAACCATGTTATGGACTCTGCCGCAGGAGTTCATTGAAATATTCCACAGGGAGCACAATTCCTCAGTCGCACACGAATAGACGGTCACGAACTCCGTGGGAGAGAAGTCTTGCTGCATGGTTGTGGCAGAGCAAACGCCCGCGCACTGAGCGAAGCTGTCCACGGGCACCGAGTCATTAAAGCCGATTCCGCTGAAGCAGGACATCGAACGCGGAGCCGCAGAGGGTGGTGGAGGGAGGTCAGCGAAATTCCGATTGCAATTGTCCTGCAACAATTCGATCATTTTGAGTATTCTAGTAAAAGGGATGTTTGTTGGTTTTGATGAAGTTTAATTCAAACCTGACTGTCGCAGAAGCAGGCGATGGCATGAATCGAATCATCGGGAACTTCGATCGTGTCGAGGAGGCCGCAACCGCCCGTTCGGCGTCCGGTAACATTCTCTGCCAACTCGTGCGGCGCACAAAAGCGCTCCACCATCATCTGACCAATACCGTATTCCTAGATTCAAATCTTCTCATAAGACGCCGAACGAACTTCATGAGAGTTGCAGTTCGTTATAACGTTCGCACACATGCCATTTGGACAAGGAACACGAACTTGGTAGACGTACGCAGTGAAATCAACTTCGTCGATCATGTCATAAATGAACGTCCCGCGGATGCATTCGAGATTAGCAACAGGTTCTGGATAGGCGCCTTTCTCGCTAGGATCAAGGCAGGCACCGAAGGAGCAACTGAAAAGGACCTCTCTTCAGCAGCAACCCTACCTGCAAACTGCCGCCTCTCGCAATTGCGCACAATAATTGACTACATAACCCGAAAGATTCTTCGGAAAAACATCGCTTGGCATGCACGTGTAGAGCGTGGCATCGAAGGCTCCAAACGACAGGGTCTTGTTCACTGTTATCGAGAAGCAGTCGCCGGCGCATGGGACCAAGTGGCTGCCTGTTGGGCCTGATCAGGTCAAGTCTTTAGAATCAAAGAATAGCCCACCAACAAGTTGTCCATTGTAGACCAGTCCTTCGTAGCAGAGGATCGTCTTATCCGTCGCGTTGACCGCTTGAGTCGTACCACCACCATGGTTGCAATTGTCCGAGTCACAAACACAGAACTCGGTCGGATTTGAAGCGGAAAGGTCGGTGCAACCATTACTCGTTCCATTCAAGAGCCACTCGGGTGCACAAAACAGCGTCAGCAGCCTGAAATTTCACTTCGAGGTCAAGCATAAAAGACTTTGACCTACGAGACTTCTTCGCTCCACACAATACTCGCTGTTGTCGTCAGAAACCTGGCGCAGCGACCATTCGGACAGGGAGTGTTGGCAACACGCACTTGCGTTCCATTGCTAAGGTCGCTTTTCCAAATAAAACCGTTCGCGCATGTGAGACCGTGAACGGCCGAGATGAAAGTTAGCAAGAAGCAAACGGCTAGGCTCATTGCAACCAGCGCAGAAGCATGCACTGCGTGAGACTGGCAAGCTGGAAACCTGGAGAAGAAAATTTACGGGTGCCTCCTCCTTGGTGCATCGCTATCAAGGCAGATCCGCGTGGTATTTTGATGCAGCGTGTTGTTTAGCAGGTTGAACGTCGACTATTTTGCGAGGCCAATTTGGTTTCAAAGTTCGAGCGTAAACGACATGCGTCGCACTTCAACCAATCGCACGGCGTAGAACACACATTGTATTGTAGCACATCTTTCAAAACGCTAAATAAAGAGCTCGCAAACGAAAGGCAGCTGTGAATCACAGGCAACGGCCGACCACTTGCGACTTGAAGTCTGAACTCGGGCACAGCTCTGAGTGCTAGATGGCTCTCCAGATGTCCAAGCGGTGTAGGTAAGATTCTAGGTTCAAATTGAATTAGGATCCTGAAGCTAACTTGATTGTCAATCCACTGCCAATTGTTGTCTGCGATGCTCTCGAGACCGATCCAATAAAATTGAGAAGTTGGCAGAAGCCCTAAAAGCACTGTTCGCGACAATATTCAGCCACCAACCAGAAATTTCCGAATTTTCAAAAGCGCTGGCTATTGATGTTAGTGAAGAGCCACGCTTAATGCTTCGACAAGTCGACTCGGCTTTATCCCAACTCTAAATGTTTTATTGTACTACAACAGCAAAATACGGCAAACCGCGGGGTTCGTGACAGCGAAAAAGCATTTTTGGTAAACCGCCGATCTCTCCCAGCCACTTGGACATCCACCAGGACCTGGCGTGGCTGTTGATGCATTGGGTTGATTGCAATTTGGCGTGTCACAACAGCTGAAACATTTCCAAAAACCAGAATATTCACCATGCTTCCACTTCGTTATAGACTTTTCCACATGAGTTCATAGAAATGTTCCAGAGTGCGCACAGCTCTACGGTCGCACATGCATGAACAGTCACATAAAATGGAAGGGCGAAGTCTTGATGAAATGTGGTGGACGAGCAGACGCCGGCACATTGGGCAAAGCTCTCGACGGGTGCTGTATCATTGTACCCAAGCCCACTGAAGCATGACATTGTGCGTGGCGCACTGCTTGCTGGTGGGAGGGTGTCCTCATAGCGGGCATTGCAGTCCATCTGAAATCGACAGAAAGCTTGACCATCTCAGTTCATTAGGCTTGTGCATTCTGTAGGTACGCAGAAGTAACCTACCTCCTATCACAGAAACAGGCGAAGGCGTGCATTGCATCGGGAAACACATAGTTCTTGTCGAAAAAGGCGCAACCACCCGTCCGACGTCCCGTCATCTCCTCGGCCAGCTCATGTGAAGCACAGAAGCGCTCCACCATTGTTTGGCCAATGTAATTCTATGAAAGAGTTAGATAAAAGGTGAACGAACGCCGACGTGAGAGTCGCAGTTGGTGTAAACGTTGGCGCACATGCCGTTAGGGCAAGGAACTCGAACTTGGAAACTCGTCACATCAGCTCCCTCTATATAAACGTTGTAAATGAACGTGCCACGGATGCACTCAAGATTGGCGATCGGCTCCGGGTAAGCACCCTTTTCGCTGGGGTCAAGACAAGCGCTGTTAGAGCATCTGCAAATGTTCTATTGAAGAGTGCCCAACAATCAACCTGCAAATTTCAACTTCACGAAACGCTCTGTCGACTTTGTAAAATGCTTGAGGCATGCAAGTGTAGAGGGTCGCATCAAATCGTCCCGTTGCGAGAGAAACATTCACGGAAATCGAGTAACATTCACCAAAGCACGGAATCAAGTGGTTTCCGGTTCGACCTTAAAAAGCTTTTAATTCGGGGAAAAATTGCTAACCAATGAGCAGGGAATTGTACACAATTCCTTCATAGCATAAGATCGACGTTTCGGTGAGGTTTGCCGGTTTCGGCCTAGTGCCCGCACTATTGCAATCGTCCGTATCACAAACGCAGAACGTCGTCGGATTTTCGGTGGTTAGGTTCGTGCAGCCGTTGCTCGTACCATTGAGGAGCCATTCTGGTACACAGAACATTGAGGTCAGCCTGAAATAAAAGTTTAAAAAAAGTTTCGCGAGTTTTTGACCTACGTGACATTCGTCGCATAGATCATTGTCGCAGTGGTCATTTTAAAATTGGAGCACCGTCCATTCAAGCATGGCACGCTAGCAACGTGAGTCTCTGTGGCACTCTCGGAGATGCTGATTGAATGAAAGCCGTTCGTGCAGTTGAGGCCATGGAAGGCCAAAGGAAAAGCCAAAAGAAAGAAGACTTGCCAGCTCATTGCGACCGGCCGAAGAAGCACGCGTGAGATTCGCAAGCTGCAATCCCGGAGAAGGAAATTTACAGCCGCTGCCCTCATGGCTGTATCACGTTGAAGGGAGAGAGCTCGCGTAGTATTTTGACGTGACCCTGTCGTTTAACAGACAGAATGACCATTGATGACAATTGAAGGTCTTTTGTTCCGGAACTATACAAATTTTATCTTCATCACAGGCATATCAACATTTCACTCATCGTCAAAACAGTGACACTGTCCACACGCGTGTTCATCATCCACAGACAACAAGACTAAACATCCCGGCCCTCCTCTCTGCACTAAAGTCACGGCAAGTACATGCTCACTGTATTCGGAGTGCATAACGCGACACTCGCCCTCACCGTACTTCGTGCATGGCTTCTCATCCACCCAAGAATAGCATGGATCGAAAACAGCATCTCTTACAACGTCGATTTCAAATTCAAAGTCTAGTTCCAGGCGCTTGGCCTGGGGACGGTGTCCATCGTACCAAAGACGAATCCAAGCAGCTAGGGCCGAAATAGAAAGGCCTGGGCTTTTCTTCCATAAACCGGCTGTGCTGGACAGAACCGTTTTACGATTCAGGGTCGAGAGAAGAAACTTGTCGGTGAAGCCGGTGATCGAGTTTGCCGTATCAATCTGTAATTCAAATAATTCGTAAGCTCTCTTTAAAAAGGTTACAAAAGACTGACACTCAGGGATCATGACAATTGTCCCAAGACAACTGGTCCCATGACGACTCGTCCCAAGTGAATTCACATCTACTCACATCTACTGTCTCCAAATTCAGAAGTTCGGGAGTTTCAAAGAAGTCGTGATTGATGGCGTGTCTCAACTGCCAATCTGAAAATTCAGCTTACTATGTAGTGATGAGCTGGAAAACGTACGAAAATCAAGCATTGTGAGGCTCTGAATCTGGAACTTCTTGATAACCTCAACGAATCTCGTCCTGAGGACATCCAGGCCTTCTTTTTCTTTTTCAGGGACGCGTCGTTCTTGTCGAAATCGATTTTTGGCTTGCATTTTAAGATGCTTGAATTCGAAAGTTTTTGAAGCGCCGAGGAGTGCTTCGAGCATCGACAGAAGATTTTCTGAGTAGTAAATTTCTACTTTCTCAATGATGCAACGACGTCCAATATCTTCCAATGCTTCGTGCAGCTTCTTCGCTTCAGGTTCATCTTCACTTTCGTCAATTGCAAAAGAGATTTTGCGACCATCAACGAAGTTCACTTTGATGGAAAACTTTTTAGGATCGGCTTCGTCGTCGTCCACCTTCACGCGTAAAAGACGAAATCCATCGAAACGATGGCCGTTTTTCTTGAAGAACTTGTGAAAGTTTCTTGAGAGCAGCATTAATGTCAGCATATCGCGAGCCGGCAAGAGGGAGAAGATTCTCTCAAGAAGTTCGTTGGCGGAGAGACGGGACCACAGTGACTTGTCCATGATGCAATCGCTTGACGTTGTCGTAGTCTTGGAATGAAAATGCGCTCGCAAATATTGAGCGATTAGGCCGAAACGAAGTTTCAAATTCGCTTTGAACATTAAACTCGATCGTTAAAGTCGAACGAATTACGCGTAGACGAGAGAGCAATAAGAAGTAAATGTGGGCTTATGCAAGAGGGGGCAGGTCACTTCGCTTGTCAGTTGTTTCGTCAGAAACAAATTGAGACAGGGCGCGCGAAAAAAGACAGGGCGCGCAAGTGCACCTTAACGACGGGGGGTCGAGTCTCGACACTAGGACCGGCAGAACGACTCAGCAACTGTTTGCACAGAGACATTTCTTATTTGCTTTCGACCTTGTTCGAGTTTACGGACAGTGAAGTAGCGTTTTGTCAAACGAATCTGTTGCACACTCATTCAATGTTTGCTGTGTTGTCGATTTCGTTGAACATCAAATTGGCAATAAGCGATTTTATTACTTTGTTTTCGCTTCACAATTATCTACTTGCGAAATATCGTAGTAAATGAGCCAATTCCCAAAAATTTATTCACGGTCCATCGCACACACAAAAAGCACCATCACATCCATGACTTTGACCGCCGGTATTCGAACACGCGGTGTTGCAGTACTGGTTGCATTCCTCATCCGAAGAATACGGAGTGTACTGGATGGCAGCGAGTGTTGTCAATACCACGAAGGCCAAGAGGAGAACGAGCACGATAGAACGCATTTTTTCTGAAGCGTAATAAGGTAATCGCAAGCAATTTCAGAACAAATTGATGAAGAAGCACACAAGACAGCGTTTGGTAATCGGGGGAAGACGCTTAAATATTGCGCCTGAGACAGCTAGACGGTTTATTTTTTCACTTTACACAGCAATTTGGTGCAGCAACGAGAAGCGCGCCGTTTAGGGTTGCTTCAATGGCCAAAGTACACACGGAGTGAATCCTCTCGCCCTGTTAGAACAACGAGAGTTGGTCATGAGGCGCGACAGTGTTACAGCAGTGAGATGCCCTTCGGTACGTCTCGCAGGTGGCTGGCTTCCTAAAGACCAAAGGTTCTACGTACACGACGAGCGATCGCCTTCTTGCGTATTACACCAAATGCTGATGCGCGCAAAAAAGGTGAAGCTCCCCATTGCGAGGAGCTTGTTTTGATTTTCTGGCTCTTCAGCATCGACAGTGGAAAACAATTTTTTATTCAAGGCATGCGTCACTATTCGACCAAGATTAGTGAACTGGCCACGCTTCTCACTTATTGCGACACTCTTCAGAGTTTACAGCACAAGTGCCTATAAAAGGAGAAACCGAAGAACGTCGCAGTATCAACAGTCTCCACTCAATGGCTAGCACATTCCAACTCTCCCTCTTCCTTCTTCTCCTTCTTCTTCCCTTTCTCGCTTCAGCTCTGAAGTGCTACGAAGACAAAGGTCGTCTTGTGACCTGCAAACGGGAGGCGCGTTGTTGTCAGAAGATCGTCTGGAAGCCAATGAAGGGATTCTAGTGAGTCCATTTTTGTTGTCAAAACAATATTTAGTGATGGTATGACGCTCGCCTTGTGCACGTCGACTTGTCCGGATCAAGTTCCCTCGCAGACTCATCGCAACGCGAATTGGGGACCTTACAAAGTGCCGGAAGAAGACCAATTCTTCTGTCGAGATCATCGAGATCGTCGTTGTTGGCCGTGAACTTTAGTTTTACGCGCTTTATCTATTGGTTTGGTCAAAGTTTATCACGCGAAGAATAAACGCAATTTTATTCGACGAAGAACACAGCTTTGAACTATGTAAATCAAGTGAAATCAAAGGAATGCAGAAACTCCGAATCTCGTTGACAATCAGTCGTAGCTCGAGGACGCCCAGCGGACGGTTCTCTTCGAAGGCGAGTCTCTTCTCTCACAAAAGACCTCTCTCTCTGCAGATGCCCGGCGGTCGGCGCCTCTCCGGCCTTCTGCTGCTCCTTCTCTTTATCTCTTGGTGAGTGTGGCTGCCGTAATCTTTCCTCCAATGTAATCATGCGATCCCCATCCGGATGCTCGTTAAAGCCATCTCCCCTTTGAAATTCGAATGGAACGAATCAAAAGCCCCAGTCGTCTCTACTACGAGGGCGCATCAGCGTTTCGCGGCACGCTTCATGAAACCTGCCGTTGGAAAAGTAGTGCGAAATGCGAATATTAAGGCTCTATGTGCACGCACGAGAGTAGTCCAATTTGACCAATGGATGACTAGCCTCGCAAGAAATTGTTCGTGGTATAGAATTATTTGGACAAAGGAACATCGGCCGATTCACAGATTCACGCAAGAGACAAATGAAAATTTGTTCGCGAGCATTTTTAAAATGACCAAAACGTGTTTTTTTGAAACTTCACATTTAGTTTGACAGAGTGTTAGCGGTTTTTGGACATGATCCTAACAGTGCAAATTTTCACCTAAATTATCATACAATCTTCTCTCGTGTCTGGCGCTCACGTCTAGGACATTTTGCAGCCAAGTATTCCATATGAAACAGCCGATGCACGACTCCTGCCTGATCTTGACCAATTGTTAAAGCTCAAAATCCGAAGCTTTCAGTTCTTCCCTGGGAAAAGCTCAGGACAAGTGCGCGACGGAGATGAACAACAATGAATTCGCTTATACTTCCTACAAGTGAGAGCACCTCCTCTACTAATGAAAGTCTGGCGGAGTACTTTAAACGTCAGACTTTACACTTATTACAATAATTATATTAGTAAGACAAGCAGCAAAAGTTTTCATTAAAGTGATACCGCGTGCTCCTCACCTTTTGAGTCGAAGAAGGTGGACGACCAGTGGAATATAAAGTGGGTGAATGAAGAGGTTGTTCATCCAGAGTCAGAGCAATAAAGTTGTCAGATTACGGTGTTAGTGCACAAGGGCTTCGCCTGCGAGTTCTTCTATCCGATTGATAACGTCATGGACACCTGTACGAAATTCCGTTCCACTTGGAGGTAAACACAATATGTGTAATAAATATGCACCGACATTTTCCTAGGAATGTGAATGCTGAAGTAAAGTGTCGCAAATTTGACTACGACGAGAAAAAGATGTCTTTTGTCCAACTGCCGGAAGATGTCGTCTTTGGACTCGTTGATCGAAATTACAACCTCCATCAGACACTCAAAGAGGCCGACATGAACACGGGACGTGTCGTACAAGTCGAAGTGCGTACTTTTCTTACTGTCTACCAACTACAATCGAAAATATTTAGAACCCACAAATGTTGAAGATCAAGAACGATTTCGCCTGTCAGCTAAAGAACACCGCCGTCTTTCCGGTGCATTGGACCTTCAGTCAGTACGGTAATAGGCCGGTTTTCTTTCCAAGCGGGTGAGTGAGACATGAAGACCAGGACAATTATTTAGAGACAATACCAAATACTACGTCAAATGCTTTAAAAACGATTTCAATTTTGGCGCTCAGCTGGAGGTTTATTCTTGGCTTTTTGAATTGTCGGACTCGCGTGTAGGTCTGTAATGAACTTGATTCAGATCCCCAATCCTCTACCTCCACCGCCCGCAGACGATCCGACGTTTTCCCCCATTACTGGATGCTTGACGTTGTCTGCATTTTGTCAAACGGCGATCGATCAGCTGAAGAAGGACGACTTCATTGCCGCCGTCTTCTCGGATGATTCGAGCTGCGAGGCGAAAGCAAAGTTGTCGAAGAATTCTTCGGAACCTACCACATCTCTTGCTCTATGGGTGGTGTATTAAAAAGAAATTAAATTTGAAATACAGATTGCAATCCTAAAGTTCGTCTGGGTGCATGAGGGCTACAGCTGTGGAATGTGGACGAGGAAGGACTTTCAGCTCATTAGCAAGATGATTCTCTCTTCCGTCTTGAATGATGGTTGTTTTATCTTTCCTGAGCCTAGGTTCCTTTTGCCTAATCTTCAAAACGTTTTCTCTTACTTCAGCGACTCTGTCTTCCTTCATTGCAAGCCGGCCACTGAGATTAACCCAACAAAAATACCGAATCCAAAAGGCGACTGCACCACTACCGATGTGGCTTTGAAAATATTCGGGTAGTCGTTAAAACTATTAGAAATTGGCTTTAAAGTGACGAGACGTGTGTTTTTCTCCTGGAATCACTTACAGCTGAGAAACTGCCAATAGAAATCGACACCAAAATAACAGTAAGGATTTTTACCTTCAAGCAACAATTTGGCAGACAAAAATGGTTATGAGTCTATACTCCAGCTGCGATATCTTCTACCCGAAGTCGAACACCGTCAATATCTCCATCACATCCGGCCACATTCAAGAGTCTTTTGAGAAATGTTAAAAAATCACTAATTTTTTTCAGACCAACAAAAATGCGAATTAACTGTCTGAAGACAAACACGGCGCTTCCAGGGGATTGTCCGACTTTCATCCCTTCTCCATTGTATCTTAGTGAACAAAACATGCCAGTGTATGATGTCAATGACGGAAGCCTTCTAAAGCTCAAGGTCTGTTTTCAGAGATTCAGCAACACAGTCATCTCTTT
>JAQIXL010000597.1:0-28091 GCA_034700245.1 Poikilolaimus oxycercus | reverse complement strand
GATTCTACGCTGCTTCAATGGGCAAGGGGACGGAGGGAGAGGAGGGAGTGTTCTATGAAGTCCCCAGTGGGTGAGGGGAAGGAGGGAGGGAGTATTCTATGAACCCCAGTGGGCGAGGGAGAGGAAGGGTAGGAAAAGACGGCATCTTATCGGCGTAAAACCATCATGCTTTGTAATCATCCGGCATACGCGCCAGTGGCGCGTAGCGCCGCTGGTAAATTTTAAAGGCTGCTAAGGAACGCGCGCCGGAGACGATGCATGCAATCAAGAAGTTCATTGCAGGACAACCCATTTGAATGACATTTCATCAAGCCAGAACATTATGCTTTGTCCTGTTGTTGCGTTTGACATATCTCAAAGTTTTCTTTCTTTACGCTGCGCCCGATGCGATGACAAAACAGTTATCAAAAAACGTTATGGTGCACTCGAAAAGATTTCGAGAACATGTTTTCTACAATGTAGTTCGCAGGAGTGTTGAGACTTCAAAAATCCGGCTGTGGACGAGTTTCGATCCACTTCTCGAGTGTCGGATTCGCGTACACCTTCTTCAGATGTTCCGCAATCTGAAACGACGTCTTCGTGCATTTGTGAGACAAGCTCACCTTCTCATGTCCCTCCAAGAAGTCTGGATAAAAATGAAGAAACGTCGAAGCGTGCTCGGCAACGGCGAGATCGACATATGAGAGACTGTTTCCAACCAGAAAACCGCTTTCGGACTAGATGGATGGGTTGGATTTCCAAAAGTGACGTTGTCTGACCTCCTTCAGGTAGTTTTTGCAAAAGCCGAAGAACTTATCACGAGCAGGCAACGCCACTTCTTTATACATTTTGTCCTGAAACGGATATGAGGCTGGCTATAGAGAAGAACCTTGTCTCCCTTTTCAAAGCCTGCCATAACGAGGAAGAACGGTTTGACTTCGTTTTGAAAATCGCGAGACTGCTCAAAAAGAGCATCAATGGCCAGCGTCTCGATCGGAGTCTTGCCGGCATAGCCTGAAACGTCCACTGGGTGGATCCAAAACATACCGAACTCATGAGCGAGATATCGAGTGATGGAGCCGGACTGTCCGAACTTCTTGCCGTCAATTTCAAGCACGGGCAATTGGGCTAAAGGCATCTCTGAAAACGGAAATTTTCTATTGGGTAAAATGACAGACTCAAGAGCAAAAAAGAAAAAGAACTAACCAGCCTTGTGACTCCCGAAGTCCTCCCACTTGATACAATGATCATCGAACGGCATCTCGGCTAGTGCCAGGAGTTGATGGCTGATCTCAGCTCCGCAAGGGAAGCGATAAAGCGCGTAGTGGACCATGTTCCTTTCTAGGACAAAATCTTTAGTCATCAAGTGCAGAAAGCGTATAACAGGGAGAATATAAGCGCTCAGGAGTAATCAAAAGGTTCGGCACGGGCACGCCTTTACCGCGCGTTGCTTCTTCAGTTTGATCTTTCGTGAGAGGGAAACCCTCTCGCCGTCTCATCGCTCTCCAACTCTCACTCGATGTCTCTCTCTTCAACGTGTCTTGCCGGTCTTCAACACGTTCAAACCAGTCCTTTCAAGCTTAGCCGTGGGTTCTGGAACTTGCATTTATGACACACAAATCTGAGAATCGCCGAGGTAACAGCCTTCTTTCTCACCGGCATGGCACGAAGAAACTAAGGGCTCAAATAGAGTGCTCTTGCGCTTTTGAACAATGCGAATGAGTTTAGCTGCTGTTAGCTCCGTCCTTCCTTTACCTTCTTTCCCCGTCATCTCTTCTCTCTCCTTCCTTCACCAGTCTTGATGACCAGAGAGAGAGAGAAAGGCACCGTTGAAAGGAAAGCGTCACGCCCCTGCAAGATCAGTCGAGCTGCCACGGAGCGGCGCCCATTTCGCCGTGCCCGCCGTGCCCGGCTTCTTGTTGCTGAAATTGGTATCTTTCATGTGCTTGTGATGAACACGTTCAAACATCGCCCAGTTGATAAAAAGTGTTATTTGGGCTCAATGTCTTTTTTGGTTGCCTAGCAATTGTGACGTTTTTGCACCAAATGTTCGCACATCCCCTGTTCGTGAGTTTACGTTTGCTTGCGCCTGACCACGCCACGCCTTTGGGGTTGAAGCCAAGGTCAGGCGTCACAGGAGCTGAGCCCTTCTTCTGGTTCAATGTTCTTCACGAACATTTTCGTCGCACTTTTCCTTCAATTTCACCCTTGTCTGGCTTCGGAAGTTTCTGTAGACAATTCACTTCCTACTCCACTCCATTTCGTCATTCGTCTTCATGAAGGAAAGCATATGATTGCCGCTCTCGATGTACGAGCCAACCATACCGTCAAACCGGATGAACGTTTGGTCGTCAATGTCCATTTCGCAGAAAATTTTTCATCAAAGCCTCTACTGAAAACGCTTGATATGAGCGACGGCAAAGAGATTCGCCTCTACAATCAGACGGTATCCAGTCGATATCGCAACGAGTGGTCTCGAGCCATCAAAGCCGAAGTCAAGACGTCGATGCCTATCGACGAAATCATCGAAGCCCTGATTCAAGCCTTCAGTCGGCCGATTGTTTATCACACCGCCGACCTTGTAAACACTCAAGGTGACCCGCTGGATGTTGGAACAGCCATCCTCGCTGGCTTGACGAAGTCTCGAATTCATCTTTCCCACGTCTCAATCATTGGAGTGAGTGGTGCAGTCGTCAACGAGGAAACATTGCTTCATCTCATTCGAAACACGAACGCGGCCAGGATTTCAATCGTCTCCGCTATCCCGTGGTCTCCCTCCAATGCCTTCTTCCAACTTCCGACAATCAAGAATCTGACGGGAATCTGGCTTGACAACCTCATCTACAATCCAATTACTGATGACAGCTTGCTGGGACTGAATGCGAGCTTTGTTTATTTGCATCGCTCGCCAGAGATCACAGCTGATGGTGTTCGTCGTTATCTTCAGCCAGTCTTGGATGGCGATATTCCGGAACGAAGCATCACTCTCATTCCCTCTTTCAGCGAACGCGAACCCGGTGACTTATTCAAGGGTCTCAAGGTGACTCGAAATGAAAGCCTTGGACAGAATTGGTGGGTGATCGAGCAGCCGGCGCCTGCTCCATCAATCAAACTCATGTTCCAGAAGATCCAGGAACACTTTGCATATCGACTGATAAAGTTCGACTATAAAAGTGAGCCTTGGTGATTGATTATTTCTCGTTTGTGCCTTTTTATTGCCGAGAATAAATGTGCATCAAACCTAGTAGAAAAATGCGCAAGTGAAATTGTTTATCGTTTCGCCCGTGCTGCTGGTTCAAATTTCTCTCTTTTGTCAGTCTAGCTGCTTTTTTGAAGGAATTTCACCTCTCGAACAGATTGGCACGTATCTGCTTCTTCGCATCTTAACGATCAAACAATTGCCTCAAGATGAAGCTATTCTCAATTCTTTTCATCGTATTCGTCGGTATTCCATTTGGTTCGCTTACAAAGATACCTCCAGAGGTCCGTCAGTTACCAACACCACTCAACTTCAACATCCTATACCGGTCGGAAGTCCGAGGAATTGAGTTCCGAGTCGACGGGGCACGGCAGAGTGCAGTGATTGATCTTAAACGTGTCGAAACGCTTGTCGCAGAGTCATCGATATTGCTTTCAACCAGCGGCGGACATCAGATTCGTCTCTTCATTCGTTGTCCCACAGCCTTCGAGTTTGAAAAGTATCGCCTACCTGCGGCCTTCAATTTCAAAGCCGAAGTGCTGACCATTGCCCCTTTGGACGAAGTAATAGCGACATTAACCCTAGCCTTCAGTCGCTCGCTTGCTTTCACCCAAGTTAAAGTGAATGTTGACCAGAATGAAACCACTTCGATACTGGTTGGAATTATCAAGTCGCGTCTTCAGATCAAATCGCTTTTTCTCCACAATCTCATGGACAAGCCACAGACCACTGAAGCAATAGTTCGGGAGCTCATTCAGAGCTCAAATGCTGAGAACGTCCATGTTACAAGCTCGCAGCCGTGGAACGTCAGCAATGCTTTCTATCAAGATCCGAGAGTCAAGAGCGCCAAGGAGCTCGTTTTCTACGATATTGAACAGAATCGGATCACCGATGAAACCCTGCTCGGTCTTAATGCGACGCGAGTGTTTCTCGGTCGAGCAGAAGTCATAACGCCCGCTGGCCTTCAGGCTTACTTCCAACCAGTGCTTCAAGGCGTGTTCCGTGAGAGAACAATTGAGTTCCTACCCTCTTCGAAAACGCTCGACGTCGAAGATGTCTTCAAAGACTACCGAGTAACTTCAAAACCTAATAACGCGAACGGTTGGTTTATCGAGTCACCGGTGATCTCCCGTAATCTCTCACTATTTACTGAATACCGTCATGAATACGGCGTCCCAATTTCCTTTTATTACTACAGAATGACCTCTGTTTACTAATGTCTTGTTTTCGATTGAGGAAGAAAGACGCCAATAAATATGTAGTAGTTGTTATAATCAGAATGTGCTCAGCATACGGTTGGGGTACAGTAAGACGGGGAGTTTAACCTTCAAAAAGCGTTCACTGTTCTGGAAAGTCACGCGATGTGTGCTCCGTCAGCAACGCTGATCAAATTACACAGAAATATTTTCCCCCTCGCGAGGGGCGCAGGGGCTTGTGACGCATTTTATAAACTCTTGCCTGAAGCTCTGCAGTGCCTGCTAGCTCTTCTCCCTCGACTTGATGCTCACCATTCCTGTGCCTGTCGCTTTCCTTGTCCTCAGCCTTACCTTGGTTCGGGCAATCGATGTCCCACCCGAGCTCGTCCCTCTTCGGAACACTCCCCTTAACCTGACCATTCGCTATCAGAACGACAAGGACAGTCTGACTACGAGCCGATTCGAATTCGTTGGTGCCACGAAGGACGTCGTTCTTGATCTGTACCGGGTGAGCAACTTTGAGACACCGCCAACGTGGTCCCTTGTGACTAACGACGGCCAGCAAGTCGGTCTCTACAAGACGGAGCAACCGGGATGGGAGCACGCCTTCAAGGCTGTGGCGAAGACGGGCGCAGCCTTCGATGAAGCGATTGCGACGCTGCTACGAATCTTCTTTGGCCCTTTCGAATGCAACCACGCTTTGGTCCGGAACCAGTATGACAGGGTGGACCGGGCTGATTCTATTCTGGACGGAATCGTGAAGTCCAGCCTTCACATCAACACTATTGCCATCGACGGGACCAACGAAAGGCCAATAATCAAAGAGGAATGCTTGCTCAACCTTATTCGCAGTTCTAATGCCAAGAAAGTTGAAATCACGGATCCCTTGACTTGGAATGTCACCGATGCCTTCTACCAGGACTCGAGTGTCAAGAAGGCGAACCAGCTTCTTCTAGGAGGAATCCAATTCAACGGCATCACTGACGAGAGCTTGAACGGACTGAGTGCTTCGGCGGTGAGTCTCGGCCAGGCGTCAGCTGTGACGTCAGACGGACTTCGTACCTTTTTGAAAACGGTGTTTGATGGAGTTCATGATAAGCGTTCAATCGAATTCAATCCGGCTTTCCAAAATCACGCACCGACGGAGGTCTTCAAGCCCGGCCAGTATACGGTAACCCAAGAAAGCAAATTCAAGTGGCTCGTCGCGCCGCTCGAGTCGGGAAAACGCAGTGCAACACTTCAGTACAAGAAAGCACACCGTGAAGGTGTCTACAAGTTTAGTTTGTGGGCTGTGTGACTTTCTCAATAATGCACTGAAGCGTTTTCGTGTTGGTACAATATTTTGAATAAACTTGTCGCGTCAAATGAAGCACAATCGAGAGCAGCACAGACAAAACGTTCGCAACAATTTTATTCGAATTGTCCTTCAAACTCACAATCAGAGTTTTAAGGAGCGCTTATGAAATGAAAGAAGCTGCAACTGCTCAATGGAATAGACTTGCGGGACGCGGCAAGCGTTGGCTTCTTTCGTCGGGCGGAAGAAACGCATCTCGCTCAATGTTGTGGCCTGTGTGCTGTGCACAATTGATTGTTATGAGCGGCAGAGGAAACAATCGAAGCACTTTGGGCAGTTAGTTGCAGTCGTCGCAATGTTATCGCAAGATTTTGCAATCACGACAAGACAGAACTTGCAGACTTATTGCTGAAAACAGCTTAAAACAACCTTGGTGAGTCATTTCAGCCGTGCCTCAGCCTGCATCACAGAAGCATTTTGCCTGCTCCAGTTGTAAACACACCCCACCGCGCCTTGTCGAGGCAAAGTCACGCCACGAAAAATCAAACTGGCGCCATGGTCTCTATGTGTCTGATGTCTTTTCTTGCTACTGCTTTCTCCATGGGGACTGCCGAAGATCTAGCTACAATGATTCGCTCCCTTCCATCCCCTCTCGACCTCTCGATTCGTTTTCAGGACGGTCGTCAAGCTGTGAGCACATTCGAAGTCTTCGTTAAGAAGGCTGCCGAGAACTCACGAGCGATCATCGCGATTCACCTCGTCGGGAGCTTTTCTCTAAACTCAACCTTTATAAACTTCACGACTAGCGCTGGCGAAGATATCATTTTCTCCTGGAGAACTGTCCCCAGTGGCATTTCGCAAACTTTTCTCTTTCATATCGAGGCCAAGTCTGTCACATCAATTGATGAAGTATTCGCTTTCGTTATTCGCACCTTCGGTCAACCTTTGTTTGTCTACGAAAGCGGCGACTTCACACAATACGACAAAGACAAATTGGAAGCTGGAGCTGCCATCCTAAGTGGCATTGCCAAATCGGGCACTTCGCTTCAGAAAATTGCTCTCGATGGACGGTATGGAGCCAGGGTTAACGTCAGCGAGGGCGCTTTATTGGAATTGATTCGCACATCGAAAGCAACCCACTTCTTCGTTGACGATACCCTGCCTTTCAATATCTCCGACGCTTTCTTCCAAGATATAATCATCAAAAACGTGGACTACATCCATCTCGACGGCATCGAACACAACGACATCACCGATGAAAGCTTGACTGGACTAAACGCCACACGCATATTTTTTGGCAATTCGCCACTGATCACTGCAGCCGGAGTCCGGGCCTTCCTTCAACCGGTGCTCATTGGAACTCTCGAGCGACGCACGTTGGCGTTGATTCTCTCGTTTAGCGACTACTCACCGAAAGATTTGTTCAAGGATTGCAACGTGACGCAATTAAGCGCCCCTAAGGACCATTTGTGGTTGATTGAGTCACCGCTTTTTGCCTACAAAGCGGAGATTTCTTGCCGTTCTACTCGCTTTAGTGGTGACGTCTGGTTCAATATTGTGCGAGTTCGATGATGAAACCAAACTTTTGCTTTTTGCGTGCCGTATTTCAGTCTAAATTGTTCGGATAAATGCTGTTTGCTTCTGAAAGAACCTCAAGTTCATTTTAGGCTCATAATCATGACCGAGGTGGGGGGGGGGGGGGAGAATCGAGTTGTTAGTGCGTTCCAAGAAATTCGTAAACTTGAACGCATTTATTCCCTGTGAGAAAATCTTAAAGGCTGTGTGTGACCCTTGACTATCATTACGTCTTTCAAGCAGCTACAAAAACAACTGAATTCCTGCGTAACAAAACACGAAGAAGGCGAGAGAACGAATCGTTGAACTCATGGACGTCGTCGTGGTGGTGAGGGGGTCGCCGAAATTGCAGTCGTCGACGGAGCAACAGCATCCGTACCCGCTGTATGTTCTACCGACTATCGCAATTTTAATCGGACCACAGGTGTCCTCAAAGCTCCCCAATGATAATCAATGCACTTGCTTGTATGTGTGCAACGGCGCATGAAGTGCGATACGCACACGTCCTCAGTACTTGGTTATGCGACATCGCATTCTCATCTAAAGGGTAGAGCAAGTCCAAGATCTCGCTGAACTTTAATTTCTTTTCCGCCTAAGGCTCAGAAAAATCTTCGGTGTTTTTGCAAAACTTTTGAGGGAGGGCAATGGATTTACCTAGATGTATGTTGAGACACATGAATGGGTCCGACGGTACGATCGTTGCGTTTGGAATGCTTGAACACAGGCGCTGAAACTAAATCTTGCATGAGAGAAGTAAGAACCGATTTGTAAGCAAGCGGGTTATTGTCGTCGCTGATGTAGCACTGGCGATCCCCAACGGTCACTTTTCCGCTCGCTTTGCGCGAATTAATGTTGATTTTTTCCGAGTTTGAAGCGAAGACACGCTGCCACTCAGAATCAAGCTGTCAGAAGTCTTTAAATGGCGCTGGAAATGCAGACATTGAAATCCGAGAAGACAGGTTGCTCGGTCTGCAGGGTCAACCCGAAGTTGAGCAGAAGGCCAACCAAGACAGCCGTTCGATTCCACATTTCCTTAACTGGGAGATTGCGCTTAAAACAAGCTAAATGCACTTACTATGAGTCAGATACGCAGACACAATAAAATAGCAATCAATAGGCAATGTAGAAGAGAAACCTTCGTCTCTCACAAACAGGAGCAGACTCGCCGTGTCTTATCTAATGGCTTTAAAGGATTAGCGCTGAAAATCCACTAGTGGCCGTTGACATTAACCTTTGCCCCGGCGGCCAAACAAAATGCCAAAGTGCGTCAATTTCAAGATTTGAATGTTTTCGAGAGCTTGATTTGAAGGAAGTGAATGGGAGAGGAAGATTTACTGCGCAGACTCACAATCAGACGACGTCGATGAGTTCAAGATGGCTTCGGGATGTGTTACAATCGTTATTATCCTAGAAAATTTGTTCAACAACACTGTCGACTCTCTATTAGTATTTACTCCGAAGCAACTATTGTGGCTAACTTTTGAAATGCATCTAAATGCATGTCCACAATGCAATGTTTCGTAGAGTGCATGTGAAGCTTCCCGTACAAAATGCTTTGATCATCTGAACTTGGCCGAAAAGTATGACAATTCCGAGATTACTCAAGCAGATTCCCACGCCAAAGACATTCACATATGCCATGTCAAACGACAAATATTATCATGGAAGTGGATGACTGGTTGAATTCTGACAACTTCTCGCTTGTGTTCAAAATTGCGATGGTTCTATTCTTTGTCCACGTTGACCTTCTGCTCTTGGTGGCCGTTCATCGTGTAAAAAGCCTGCATAATAGTCCTCTCTTCCTGTTTTCAAGTACCCTCGTAATACTGGATCTAACAACTTTGCTCGTGGCCATTGGCTTCGACATTCCTTCCCGCTTTCTGGGTCGAAAATTATTCGGTAATGAATTTTTTAAACATTAAAATTTTCAGACAGACCATTTATTGATGTGTTGATTTTCCGAAATTCAATCCAATGGTACGGGCAGCTATTTCTAATGCCTGTGGTGGCACTGGCTCACTTTTTGGCGGTCTTCAAACCGTTCGTCTTTCGACGTATTAGTCTCTTACAAGCTGTGCCCGTTCTCATCTTCATTTTTGCTCTTGCAAGTCGGCTATTTCAATCTTCTTTGAAATTTTCTTTTCAGCCGCCCTAACTATCCCACTTCACACTTCGTGCTGCGGATTCGATTTTTACGTTCCCGGCTACTACTGGGCATTCGATAGCACAAAACCATCTACACCTTTCTATCTCCAGCTCAACCTCATTCTTCAGGTTCCAAATCTTTACGCTGCTAATTTTGCAGTTGATTTGCGTCGGCACAATGTTGTTCTTTGATGTCCTTATCGTCGTCCGCATTGCATCACTTCGTGAGATAATACTTTTTACCGCAATGTGTTGATTCGCTTCATGCCAGAACTATCTCTCCGCCGTTCAATAGAAGTATCCGTTGCGACTCAAGAGACGTCAAGTGTCAGGGAGCGAATACGTTTCAACTTCTCAACGGAAGTTCGCTTCGCCATATCTTTTCTTCTTCTCTCATTTTGCTTTCTTGTCCCGACAATTGCGTTCAATCTTGGCAGTGAGTAAGTGTTTCATTTCCAACTGTTGCAAGTTGTTTCAGAGTCTTCTTGAGCTGGCCGACTCCGATTCGAACTCTCATAAACTTCCTTCACTACGCCAAGTGGACGGTGTATCTGGCGAGTGGGAAATTGGTACGAAACTCCATGCGCCGTTGTCTCAAGGATTTCAGTGACAAACTGTGTTCTCGAGCGCCATAAACGATTTCACTAGCAAAGTTGCGAAGCCTTGAAAATCCATAGCAGGCTCGCTTTCAAGAAACATTATTCTCCCTTGTGCGTAGTTTCACCAGATTGACAAACAGCTTGAAGTGAGAAGTAAAAGGGCGTGTAAGTATAGCTTGGCGTGTCAGTGTATGTTGTTCGCGCTATTTTTCGTTCTACGTCATGAATCTCTGCTCGCGAACAGCCTTTAAAAGCCCTTCCCGAGAAAAGCACGTCAGTGTCCGCGAAGACTTTCACACCGAGATGTCGCCGTTCTTCTTTCTCCTACTCCTACTCGCTACGTCCTTCTGTGAGGCGACTCTTCTATTCATACCGAAAACGTTTCAGACACGGAAACGACG
Organism: Poikilolaimus oxycercus; assembly: GCA_034700245.1. Lineage (NCBI taxonomy): Eukaryota > Metazoa > Nematoda > Chromadorea > Rhabditida > Rhabditidae > Poikilolaimus > Poikilolaimus oxycercus. Next base: position 17,703 of record JAQIXL010000597.1, on the reverse strand, counting down.
GCTCAGCGTCCAGAAGCTCGTGCGGAAGAGGCTCACGTTCGTAGCAAGAGATGGATGGTTCTTGAGGCTAAACCGCCACCAGCCGTAATTCAAGGAGAACGTCGTCGTCGAGCTGTGGAAAACATTTGACAACCGGTGTTTTGCGAAGAACAAATGGGAAAGTCTCTATCGCGCTGAGCACTTGTACCTGTTAGCTTCACGACGGTCCGAGCAAGACGCTGTTTGTCGCATAACTCAAATCAAACTTCATACAAGCCAAGTCGAGATGCCTGAAGACACGTCAGGCTCACCTCAAGGGTTATTCCTGCGCAACAAGAAAAACTTTGATTTGTTATCCAGACGCCCTTATATTGCTGTCCTAAAACGGCCTCTGAAGCCCAGGCATCTCAAAATACGCCGCATGCCTTCGTTGCTTGGAAGAAGCTGGTTTTAGCCCATTTTGTCACACATTGAAGTCGTCGCCTCTGAGAATAGAACCTCGGCAGCTTAAAAGTCGTAAACAGACTCACAATCAGGGAGATCAAAATGGGGTGTCCTCTTCTTCTCTTGTTCCTTCTTTTCTCCGTCGTTCTTTTCACAACATGCGGTCGCACGCAACCCAAGCCGACTTCTGCTTCGCACTGCTCACGGCTTGCTCACGGCCCTCTGGGCGCTCTCTTCGACAAGTGGTCGCTATTGTCAGCAAGTCTGATTAAGAAAATCCACGCGTTTTCAATTTTTCAATGCGTTCCGAATCCACAAAAAAGTGTCGAGGCGGGGTTCTCTTTATTCTCAAAACCAGCAATCTCCGCCGATACAAACTCTCCAGCCTAGCCGCCAGCAATCGAAAGCGACCGCGCACTTCGGTTGTGGTCAAACGACGCATTGATTGCGTCTACATTTCTGCGTGTGTCGTCCTCTGCAGTGATAGTCGAAATGGCACACTTGCGACCGATTTGCAGTTGCGTCGTTGATCGTGGCACAAAGAAGAAGTCCAACTAGAAGCAGCTTAGCCAAACACATCGTCGAAGCTAGGAAGAAGAAAGCGTTTATGAGAAGCGCGACTTGCCTTGACAGACGTCGAAGCTGTTGTGTCTGGTGAGAGGGCCGGCAGCTCGCTTTTATGGCCGACTCGTAGACGGCCAGATCGACGTCTATTGCGACGAATTTCAAGCGTGGGTGAACTTTTAGCTCTTCTTCTTCTTTTAGCTGCCTCTTCAATTGAACATTTGTAGTCTGCCATGTGATGAAAGTGAGGAACCAGCTCACATTAGCAAAGATTGCATCACAATCTCTAAAGACTCATGTACACAAGACTTTTTGAGCTTCAGCTTTTCAGTTTTTCGCCGATGATTTATTCAAACACAACGATTCACAATCCAGCAAATATGTACTCCAAAACGCTGGAACAAGATGCATGGATGACCTTCGATGTTCTCATTTCGTGCTTTGCTGCCTAATGCTTCAACGCCGTCAAACGTTCCTCAAGGGTTATGATCCCTTTTAACGCTGAGCCGTTGAGGGACTCTTCACCAAGATATTTCCAGTTTCACAGTTATCGCTGATTTCGGTTCTTCATGTGCTCGCAAGTTATTGTATAAGTACCAATACAAGAGTGAAAGCTAAGGCTACGGATCGCAAAACGTTTTAGAGGTATAATGGCTAGAGAAAGTTGTTTGTGTGGCGAAATGAAGAAGCTGTCAAGCTGTCTGGCTTCCATCGTAGACAGTCGTGACGCGTTGTTCGGGAATCTTCGAAGACGACGAAGTGTGCGACAATAAAAGCTCGTCGATGGGACTAAGTGGGCATGGCCTAGAAGGTGTCTCCATCTTTCTTCTTCTCTTTCTCTTTCGTTTTTATACTAAGCCAAGAGAGCATTCCTTTTTCAGAAGCCTTGTTGTAATATGAAATTCGTCTTCGTCGCTCTACAAATCGCCATACTTCTGCTCATCAGCGCCGAGCACGACGTGGCAGCTTGGTTTATTGTGTGCTTTAAAGACAAGGATTGCAAGCCCCATTTTCAATGCTGTAAATCTAAAATAGATGGTGATCACTACTGCATTCCGGAGGGCGATATATGCCACTAGTGAGCTTGGAGAATAAAGAGCAAAGTGTTGTTTGTCGCAAAGCTCAAAGCCATGTCGAGATGCTTGAAGACACGTCAGGCTCTTCGGCTAGCGCAACCGCGTGTCTGAAACAGTGGTTAAATTGAGTTCTCAGCCGAAGAGGAAGCGCCGCGCAGGAAGAGCCGCCGTCGACACCTCGAAGCCCCTGCCCACCCGGTGTTTGGAACTTTTTCCTTCAACACGTGGCAAGAGATGAAACAAAGAAGATTGCTAATTGCGTGAGGAGCGTGCCCCTGTAAATGCTGGTCATGACATTGTTAGGTTTTTAACTTTGAGGTTATTCGTGTAGGTAGGTACAACAGGAAAGATCCCGAGTTATCATCAAGAAATTTAGCAGCCAATATATTTTGGTCCTCGAAAGGCCGTGCCCCAAAAATACCCTGAATGACTTCTTTTCCTGTATAGGCTAGGTTTAGCCTCTTTTGTCATGCATTGAAGTCGTAGCCGACTGAAAAGATAACCTCGGCAGCTTAAAAGGCCTGAACGAAACTAGAGGGACCAAAAATGGGCTGTCCTCTTCTTCTCGTGCACCTTCTTCTCCCGGTTGTCCTTTCCACAACATGCGGTCGCACGCAACCCAAGCCGACGTCTGCCCTAAAGGCTTGTCTTGCTTGTTGCTTTGAAAAAGATCAAATCCAGATAACAAACGGGAAAGATGCTGCAACTGGTGAGCATCCATGGATGGTGCGTCTCTCATCTCGGACAGGCACGTTGTGACAGCAGCACACTGTGTTGAACATTTTCCACGACTGTTGGTCGTTTACGAAAAAATAGTAGCTTCTTGAATTGAAGCGTTGTCCAACTAGGTTCAATCGTCGAAAACGATCCGACGGCTCTGCACGTCAACGGCACAGCCTACATGCACCCGCTAACTGTATTGGATCCGAGAAAGTTTCCGAAAGATCCGACGACGAACTGCTCGATTAACACGCCGAACGACATCGCCGTCATCGTGGTGAGTGAAAATACATTCTCTTAGAAAGCCTCCCAGCTGGACGAACCCGTTGAGTTTTCCTGGCGCATCCAACCAGCCTGCTTAGGAACCAAACCTATTGACCAACTCGTTGAGGCTCAAAATCTCACTCTATGGGCTGTTGGATGGGGATGGTATACTAGTTCGTTCTTTCTACTTTTTCACCATCTTAATTAAATTGACAGACGAAAATAACGGCACGATCATCGCTAAGCAGCGTTCTGTTTTAGCCAAGAAAGAGGCTTACTTCTTCGACGACTCGTATTGCAAGTATGCTTTCCCGAGTGTATTTCAGCTAGATTCAGAGAGCGCATGCAGTCGTTTTTTGAAGCTGTTTTCCGAAACTGCTATACAACGTACCCGTCAATGATTTGCGCTGGCTCAAGCACTGGCGGAGTTTATCATGTGAATCCTTTTTAGTTGTTGATGATAATTCTTTAGGGTGACTCCGGCGGTCCCCTGCTCGTGGAACTGGGAAACGTCTGGCATCTCGTCGGCGTCGTATCTTGGGGTCCCGATCATCCTGATTATGCCGTCGACACGTACACAAATCCCGGTAAGTCAACTTTTATGGAGTGATTTCTCTGACTCTAGATGTCTACACTCAAGTCTCGGATTTCACGGACTTCATTCATTCAATTGTGGAATTAAGTGACGCTTGATCGCACTGTGAGAACATAATGACTATTCCGTGTCCGTGTCGGCATCTTGCACCGTAAAGTTTTTATGAAATAAGTTAAACGAAAGGGTGTTCAATAAACCAACGAGAACAAGTTTTTATTCCCAGGGCCCAGCAGGCGGTACGCCTGCTGGGCACGGGGAAGACCAGGTTTGGTCCCATGGACGGAGATACTGCCCGTGCCTCTCCGATGACGAATTGGGCAAGGGCTTCACGGTGCCGACGGCGGCTCGTCCAGCGCGGCCTAGCGAACAAGCACGGAATCTGGCCATCTTTCAATTGTTTTCGGTCAACGTATAAAATGGAAAATCCTTGAGGACCCTCGTCTTCTGTGAGTGGGAAAAGATGGTAGCGGTTGAATATATTTAGTTGTTTGTGGGCGAATTGAAGAGGCTTTCTGGCTTATTTTGTCAACAATGACGAGATCTTCGCGAATCTTCGAAGATGGCGTGAAGTGAGAGAATAAAAACTTGCCGACAGAACTAGGCCGCCATTGTTTTCTTCTTCTCCTTCTTCTCCCTCTCTCAGCTTTTTCTTATGTACAAGTTTTTATTCTCAGGGACCTCTTTTTCTTATGTTGGTGAAGCCAATGAATTTCTTTTCAGAAGCCTTAAATTCGAGATGAAATTCCTCTTCATCGTCCTCCAAATCGCCATGTTTCTGCTCTTCGCCGGTGAACTCGCCGTTGCCTGGCCTCCTGGATGCCGTCGTACTGGATGCCCACCAGGCTATCACTGCTGTTTCGACATGGGCATGCACTACTGCTCTCCGATAGAGAGGCCGTGCATTTAATCGCCTTGGAGAATAAAGAAATTAATGTTAGCACGCCCAACCTTGTGATCGTTTTCGTGGCTGACCGTCGACATGGTTTCAAGCTGATGACGAGCACAAAGGCAAAAGACTAACATATTTGGCAACGCCAACGTTTGACATTTTGTTCTACGGGTCTCGACTTTGTCGCATACTCGTCTGAAGGCAGCAGAGATTGTCTGATAACTTAGGCCCAAACCCCCGAGTTAGCCGTCGTATTGTATGATAAAAGTTTTCCTATAGCATGTTTGGATCACATAGAATCGTTGCCTTTTTTACTCAACAACTGTGACGTGCAGTTCTCGAATCTTCGAGGAAGCTCTCACAGTCCAAACAATATTTCGCCGAGAGAATATAAACGCGTCGTCAACAGTTCCGCTGAATAAAGAAATGACAGCGCAATGCGTTAACTCCGCAGCAGCCAACTGCGTGGCAAATTTTCTTTGTGATAATATGTTTGGGTTGCAAATTGCTCGAGATTTGCAAAAAAAACCACTGAAAATACCACTGAGAACTCAACCAATGTTTCGCCGAGAAAATGAGAATAAACGAGGACGATAACGTCGACACAAAGATGTCATAGTTTTTTTTCTTCCCAACTCTTTCTAGCTCGCTTCTCTTTTCTTTCAGTCAAACAGAAGTGACATCAGACACTTTCTTCACAAACATCTCCGAGAACTTCTCGCTGTTCAACGTTTGAAACTTCTTGCTTCAAAACACAACATGAAAGATAACAAAAGGGCAGTATGATTTAGAAATTCGGAGATGTCCGTGGAGAAGGATGTTGCCCAAAATCTCCGATGAACGTCTCTGAATCGTACTTGTCCAAGCCGCAGGGTCGGCGAAGTTCCTTAAAAAATTAATTAAATCCAATTAAAACGAACCTGTTTGAAGTCGCTGATGAAAACAGCCACTGTCCACTTCTCGCCGCTCACAATAGGGCACGAAGCGTGGCGGGTCCAAAGATCGTCCTCACCACTTCGTCGGAGGTTGAACCAGAAGGACGCATCATACTGCACAACAACCGTGGCTTTACAAAGAGGAAAGACCTTGCTCGGTTCTACAACTAGACCCAGTTCCGTGAAAGCTGTTACACCGCCTAGATCGGGTTGTTCCATCTGAAACTGGCGGAAGTTGTTGGTTTTGATCTATTGTAGAAAGCGCTTCGTAAATTCCTACGTAAAATATGATGCTCGCAATGTGATTGCCCTGGGTGATATCTTCTGGTCGACGTCGAGTGTCATCCTAAGGACAAAAAGTATTTGAGCGTGCAAGGCTTACATGAGGATCGAGGTGGCCGCCGACACCGTAATTTGTTGCCAGAAACGGGTCGCTTTTTGTATCCAAGTTTGTCATGAGTTCAACACGTTTGCTCAATGCCGTTAGATGTTCGTTTGTGGTCGCATTTAGAAGTCGACTTGAAAAGTGTGAGCAAACAGAATTCCCACGAACCTCTTGCTGGTGCGTGTGGCATTCGACTGCTTTCCTTCACCGTCGTAAGTTACTCCGCGCATAAGCTAAGTAAAAGCAATCTTCTCAAGGAGAAAAATTAACATCGGGAATTGAAAGTCTCTTGACTGCACTGATTTCGTTGTCCGTTATAACATCTCGGAACAAGACGATCAGCGGGTCGGCGAAGACGATCTCCACTTTGATTGGTGCAATGATCAGGAAAGGTCGGTCTCTTTTATAATAGCAGTAGAACTCCTTTTCATCGCTGGGAGTCTGAAATTGTTGAACAAAGGTTTCTAGTCCTTCTTTGGACTTACCATTTTTGACCCATCACGGCAAAGTCCTTCGTAGAGATCTCTTTCGTCGCCGAGATCAGGATCAATAGGTCTTTCATTCGAAAGTGGAAGGCTGATGTATTTCTTTTCTGTCTCCTCATCGAAAATAGAGGTGCAATTAATCATAGGGTCTCCTAATAAGTGACTTTCTTCTAGACAAGCCTACGATTTTCGCATCCCCGAGTGGTGAGAAGCTCTGCTCTTTTCAGATTTCCTTTTCTTCTGTGAGCGTCAGGAAGATAATCCAGTAGTTGCTTTCTATGGAATGGAAGGATTTTATCGAACGTCAGCCTGGCCGACTCGAGCCAAGGAATGGCGTGGTAATAGTCGCCGAGTTCGTAAGCTTGACGACCGACATAGAAAACCTCCTCCTCTGAAGAAATGTTTTTGACAAGGAAAAGGGGTTTCAAAAGAAGAAACAAATTACGAGAAAAGGTGTTGATCGTTCGAATGTGCCTCAATTGTCCCTTGACAAAATCACTGATCGTAAATTGGTAAGTGTCCTGAATGCGAAGCAAGTTGCGAACAACTTCAGCCATGTCTTCCTAGGAGAAATGTGAGGGGAGAGAACGAGCAGACCCTTGTTGGATACCAATATGCATCTTCTCGAATCCTTGCGAGATCGTCAATAATCAACTTATTGTTCAACAGTTGCTCCATGGAACCCTTATGACGGATTTTCTCAACGAAGAGAAAGATCGCATCGGCGGGGTTTTTGTACATTTCCAGCTCTTGGTACTCCTTGTTGTCTGCTTCGTAGTCGTTTACGAGTCTAAAAGAGTCATTTTGGTAGTAAAGAGGGAACGAACTGCTCTAAATCCTCTAGTCGCTCACGTTCTTCCTTGATGTGCTCTCGAAGAAATACAGGGATCTCTTCTTCAGCACGGAGCATTCCTCGAATGTGCGCTATGCTTGAGAAGAGCTCCGCATTGACGGAGAAGACAAGTAGAAGCAATCCAACCGTTGCCGGCAGCAGCATATCCTAAAATTGCAATCACAGAAAGAGCGGGATGAAATGCGGCTCTATAAAGTAGTAACACTGGCAAAGGAAAGGGGATACTGAAGAAATCATCACAAACATGGAGGCTTGTGGGATGACGAAAGACGAAGTGTCGGTGCGACAGCGCATCGATATTCTCGCATACAATCGGCAAGAACCTCTCCGTGCTAGATAGACGACTTTGAGACAAGTACTACAGTTGAACGCTTCATGTCGGGGTTTCCTCTAGCGAGGTCCCCTTCATGAGGTTGGGAATAAATTGCGGGACCAGAAGAATACGGGACATCTTTATCGGGGATGTGCCTTCAAGAGAGAAGAAAGGCAAAACCAATGTCGATAAACGTGTTATCTACAAGAAGTATTCACAAGCATAATCGTGAGTGTCAAAGGTTCCAGCGACGTGCCATGTTCCATGCTCGCGGTTTGCGTAGACGTTGCCTTTGTTGTAGCGCGGCTCTCCCGGCGCCCAGTTCGTGTAGTTCACAGGCTGTGACTCGGCTCATCAAGGTCCAAAAACGTTAACTAACCCTCCCATCGGTCCAATTCCACACTCCAAGTTCTCCTTGAAGACCAATCCAGTACGAGTAAGCGGTCAGATCTGAAGCAATCAATAAACTTATTCAATCCCAAGGCCAACCTGCAACTTCGGAATTCTCAAAGCCATTTTCAATCGAAAGAAGGGAACCTCCGAGTCCAAAAGCATGTTGGCAATGAACGAGGGCTTCTCCGAAGAATCCCTGAGGCATTTGAAATTGAAAGAATCACATACGTGGTTAGAGAAATCCTGGTAGTAGCACTTGTTCGGCACGGTCTTCGATGGTAGATATCCTAGCGGACAATCATCTCTCGTTGGAGCCGCAGGCGTCGGTGGGACCAGCGTCGAAATGAAGAAGAACAGAAGAAAGAAGAGCTTCACTACCATTTCGCCTTCCATGAAATGAAAAAAATGATAGGTTTGCCCATATTTAAGCAGTTGTGCAGCACTCGTTCTCAAAACGCTAAAAGCGTCACAAACAGCGTCACAGCCACGTTGCACCCTAAAAGCGGAAAAGGAGAGGCTTCGCTCGACTCTGACCACAGATCACCTCGCCTAGGGTGTCTTTCATTTGGTTTGGTCTCACTGGTAATTTTTGACCCTTTCTTCGCTTTTCGTTTTTCGTAAGAATACAACACTTCGATGGACTGACAATGTTTCGTTTTTAGCACCATTTTAAAGAAGATCGCTTTTGGACATATCACTGAACAGTGGAAACGATGAGAGCTCTTATCGGCACTACGTAAGTGTGAGCTCAGAACAATGCTCTCGTTCGATTGTTTGAACCTGCACGTTGTCATCCACCCTTTTTGACGACGCCATCTCCGCTCAGTGAGTATAGTTTGGCGCAAGTGATCAATGATGACGCAGACAGAGAATGGCGCCCCCCGCTGAGTTTACTTAAATTGAGCAGCCGGGCTCTCATGTTTCACGCAAAAATATTTTCATGCTCTTCCAGGAAAGCTGACGAAAAAGGCGTCTGGCCGAGTCAGTCTAGCAATTCACTGCCCTTCAGTGTTATGCGGTTCCTCTACATCCTTGCTCTCCTGCTTTCGAGCATCGAGCTTGGCTCGAGTGCCGACATCCCTCAAGTCATTCGATCACTTCCCTCTCCCCTTCGATTCACTATCCGGCATCAAGTTCCAGGCTTCCGGACACCGCAGACCTTGAGCACGAGCATCTTCATGTTCGATGCCAAAGACAAGACAGCTATCATTGATCTTTTCCGTGTGGAAACTTTCACTCCAAATGCTACTTGGACAATTCTTTCGACGACTGCTGGCGACAAGGTTCAGATCTACTCCCAACCACCCGTGCCGATTGATTTCGGAGCAGCGCCGGATTTCGCATTCAAGGCAGAGGCGAAATCCTCAACGCCTCTTGACTAAGTAATTGCAGCGTTGGTACGAGCTTTTAGCCGTTCTCAAACTTACGGACAAGCCGTTGTCACGAATAACTTCGATAGGGAGGACCGAGTTGCTTCGGCTTTGAGCGGAATTACGAAGTCGCAGCTTCAAGTGAATGCCGTTTCCTTTGATGGCATAGAAGAACCGAGGATCACTCAACAATCGCTACTTCAGTTGATTCGTAGCACCGGTGCAACGATGGTCACCGTTCTTCAGGCAGAGCCTTGGAACGTAACCAACGCATTTTATCAAGATCCGGCTGTCAAGAAGGCTGAGAAGATTCTCTTGAAGCGTGTTGAGAATGGCATCACGGATGACGTTTTGACGAAAGTGAGCGCAACGGCTGTCAGTCTGGGCAATGCACCACTGGTCACCGCTGCGGGACTTCGTGGCTTCCTCAAGCCAGTCCTCGATGGAAATGTCAATGAGAGGACAATTGATTTCAAGCCGTCCTTTACCGATCATAAACCTTCTCAGCTCTTCAAAGACTATACCGTGACACAGAAAGACGAAAAGACTTGGATCGTGGCACTGCCCCGGCCGGCACCAAAAGACGCCACAGTGGAGTACACAAAGCAACGTCAGCCTGGTTACTATAGTTTCAATGTGTTTATCTATTGAAGCGCTTGTCACGAATGGATTTCATTTGAGGAATAAACAGAACACAAAGACTTTCCAGTTGTCGCGGTTGTTTCACGGTGATACGTTGCCGCAAAGCAGACTAAGCAAGAAAATGGCAGAGAAATGGTGCGGACAGTGTTTACAAAGAAGCAGGTCTACGAACTTGCAGCTTGCATTTGACCGCACCCTTCGTTGTCGCCGTGATGTAGCCGCAGAAGAAGGGCACACGAACGAACAGACCTAAAGTTGAGATTGAGGAATTAAACTTCAAACTTGCCCGGCTTGACATTTTGCTCGATTACATACCGCTCATCTCCAACTGAAACTATGCTGACTTGCCGCCAAGAAACCCCATCCGCACCACGAATCAACAATGGTCCACCGCTATCGCCCTGGAACTAATGCGTTTGTTCTGAGCATAAAACTGACGATGTATGTTCCACGATTGTATCCGCCGGCACAGATTTGCGACGGCTGGACGATACGAATGGGCCACCAAGTATCACGCGACCATAAGCTATTGCAACGAAGTGTCTCGACAACTGGGATGTCTGCCTTCAATAGCCTCTTGGTTTCATCTTTGATCACAGTCGATTCACCAACTAGAAAGCAGTTCCTTGAGGTAAAGCAAAGCTCACTTGTGAATGCTCCCCAACCGATGGCAACAGCTTTGTTTTCCAAAACCGGTCCCATATGTAGAGTAACCGGCTGGACCAAGGGACCAAATTCAAGCGGGTGTTCCAGCTAAAATGAAAGCATTTTTAAAGTTCAGTAAAAGCGATAGCAACCTCAATGATTGCGATATCGAAAGGATAGTTTGAACTGTCCAAACTGAATGGAGGAATCACGAAGAATAATGGATGTATGAAGTCTCGCGATGCTGGAATCTGCTGCTGTGCTGTCCATGGTTCGATTTGAGGGAAACCGGCTCTAATGTACGTCGCATTTGGTTTTTCATATTGACGTCCTTGATGATGTCTAGTAGGAACACAGTTAACGAAAAAACTAATTGGCCAACCGAAGACAGTGTGCGGCAGTCAAAACGTGTCGGTTCGAGACAATGGTTCCGCCACAAAAGTAGCCCGTCCCGTCTTTGTACAGAGCAAAGACCTGGACTTGAAAAGGAAATTCGCCGTCTTTGGTCCTACGGCCGCCAATGATCTATCGTATGATAGAAAACAAATTTATGTCAACAATAGAGAAGGACTTACAGCAACTGAAAGCCGAATCAAGAGAAAAGCCCCCAGCAGCCGTAGGTTCATTTGAAACAACTAGCAATATGCTCTTTGTTGCGAGAAGCCCAAAGTAGGTAGCGCAGGGTGTGAATGTAATTACTTGTAATTCGCACAACATTTGGTTGTTTATCATCGATAAATGCTTCACACTTTCAGATCTTCGACAATGCCGCAAGTGCTTTCGTGGCTCGTCATCATCATCATCGAAGCAAAGTAAAAAGCGGCGCCTTTGAGTCACGCCCGCACAAGTAGCACGTTGTGACCTGAATTAGCTGCCTATCCTTATGACTGCCATGTTCTTCACAACTGACGGATAAAGCAATATGTACTGGCACATTTGTTAGTTTTGATCAGTGCGTGATCCGTAGCGCGACTAGCCCGATTCGCTCCTCGTCATAAAATCCTCCAATTAGAGAATTTTGAGATGTGCAGGAATGGACCAAGCTCCATCTAAACTTTTCTTTCTGTCGATAGTAGACAAGGTAGATGCAATTCTTGTTGTTGGCAAAAATAGATATCATGACGATTCCACACGTCAGCCCGTGGTGAAAAATCTCGTGCCTCATTCCTATTCAAGAAGCTCATCCACTTTCTCTTAAACGCAGTCGTTGACAACAACTCCCGCAGTGTGTTCCGCCTTCATTCCGCTGAAATCTCCCGACATGCGTCTTTACCTTCTGTTACTGGTTCTCCTCGCTCTTCTTGGTGGCGTGGAAGCCAAATCGACTCGTGTGCGACGTGGTCCTTGGGTGTGTATTACGGACCGCGATTGCTATGACTATGGACAACCTGGAAAATGGATCTGCACCCCAACTCGTTGGTGTAAGCCAGTGTGAACTGCAGGGGCGTCTTGTGGCATAAAGATTGACGCTGTGGTTGTGCAGCCTTGTTAAGTGCCATTGAAGGAAGGCCGGATCGACTTGTTTCATCAGAGCATTTTTTGCCCATTCAAGTTTCAAGTTTTTGTTCCCAGGAGTCAAGGCTGTATGCCTGCTGGGCACAGGGAAGATCTCTTGGCCTATTTTGTTGGAAAAAAACGGGAAGGGAGGGAAAGCGCTTTCAACTGGTCAGGCTCAAAAAGAACATTGTGCTTCGAAGACAAGTCTGAACGATGGAAGAGCTGGTTGATGTCTGAAGCGTAAAAGAGGCTAAACATTGTAAATGTTGAAACCTCCTCCGCCGCTTCAGGTATGTTTCTCTTGACTCACGCAAATTGTTTGAAAGAGTTTCTTGAACCCAGTCTCAAGAAAGTCGGGCGGCTTCCTTCGTCAACACGCGACGCAGTCACTTTAATAATTGAAGAAAAGAATAGAAAAAATTGTTTTGAGAGAATAATACGACTGTCCTGATGCCAACAAAACAAGGAAAATGGCGCGGGCTCTTTTTAAGACTGAATTTCTGAGAGAATGAAAAGTTCTAAGAGAGCCCGCGGCAATACCTTGGTCGAATCTTGGATTCTTCCGCGGTGGGCACTACCCTGGACAACTTTTCACGCTGATCAAAACCTGATCAAACTTTCGAAAAATGAGGTCAAATTCACTGGACTCGCCGTGTTTGGCACCCAAAGGGCAACATTTATAGTTTTAGTCGACCCTGCCTTTGCCAAATAGTCTGTTTCCGCTCTCCAGAACCCTTTTGCCTTATTTTTCCGTGAAAGAGCTCGCCGAGACGAGCAGAATGGTATATTGAAGTGCCCACATTTGCTGGAAAATGGCAGAGATCTTGCCTCCTCGAGTTTCAACTCGACCTGGTCGCTGCGCGATCAGGTTCGCGAAATAAACAATTCTGCTTATCAGGTTTTGATCAGCGTGAAAAGTTGTCCAGGGTCTTGGCTTAGAAATCCAAGATTCGGCCAAGGTATTGCCGCGAGGACTTTTGGTCTCTCGGATATCTTGTCTTAATTGCAAAGATAGGAGTAAGTGTTCGTTATGACAAGGCAGACAAGCAGGAAAGAAATGTAAAGGGAATATTTGCAGTCAGAGGAAGTAGCCACTCTGATGGTGTGTGACGAAATTTCAGGGCATTCCACGGCACCCTTTGTCATCGTTGCGATGAAGTCGCAAAAGAAGGACACGCGAGTGTACACAGCTAAAGACAAAACGATGCAAAATTGATCTTGAGACTAACCGGGGATGACATTTTGGCGGATGATATAATGATCATCCAGAAATACAGCAATGCCGACTTGTCGCCAAGAACGCTTATCGGAGCTGCGGACCAACAGTGGTCCTCCGCTATCACCCTAAAAGTAATCTGCGTTTTGAAACGATTCACAGACGGCGAAAATTCCTCTGTTGTAACCGCCGGCACAGATTTGAGATGGCTGAATGATTCGAGGAACTGTCGCACCGTGCTCGTGTGCCCAGAGACTCGTACAATGCAACGATTCGACAATGGGCACGTCAACTTTCAGCAGCTTCGGGCTTATTCGGTTGTTCAACAAAGTTGATTCACCAACTACAAAGAGGCAAACCGTACTTCTTTCGTAGAAACAAGACATACTTGTGTTCCATCCCCAACCGACGACGACAGCTTCGTTTTCGAGCACTTGTTCCATGTGAAGAGTAACGGGTTGCACCAATGGACCAAATTCAAATAGTTGCGCGAGCTGAAAAAGAAATTATTCAACAAACTCAACCAGAACCTCTATGATTGCGATGTCGAAGGGCGTGTTTCCTCCATCTCTTTTTGACGGTGGAATCACAAAGAACAGCGGATGAATGTACAGTTTCGCTGCGCGAATCTCCTGCTCTGATGTCAAAGGGTCAACCTGAGCGAATCCGGCTTTGACCAGTGTCGCGTTTGCTTCGCCTCTGTTCATTCTTCAAGAAACTTCGCTAAAACTGCTCTAGTAAAGAATACCGAAGGCAATGCGCCGCTGTCAAAACGTGTAGATTTGAGACAATGGTTCCGCCGCACGAATACGTGCCGTAAACGCCGAAAACTTTGACTTGAAACGGAAATTCGCCGTCTTTGACTTCACGACCGCCTATGATCTAGAAACATAGCTGTATGCGAAGAATAGTTCACATCACTCACCGCGATTGAAATAGGAAGAAAGAGAAGAGTCGCTGCATATCGTAGGTTCATTTTAAGCAACCAAAAAGACGCTTTTCTTGGAGAATATGGCACAGAGCCTACACGAAGGAGACTGTGAAGGCGTGTATCCGAAAGGAAATCAAGGAGTGCCTGAGGGAGAACATCTGATCTGATTGGCGCGCGGCGGTCTTTACGGATTCCGACGATCCGAAGGTCGACCTTCTCTTCTCCCTCTTTTCTCTCTCTAACTTCTCCTTCAACGCTTTCATTTCGTCTTGTCAGAGGCCTTTGCCGCGCATATTGATTCTTTCGCTTAAGACCTTGAACACAAATTGTGCGCAGATTTCTTATTGAAGACAAAGTTTCGATCATCCAAGTGTGAAGTTCACGAACGAGGTAAAAAACAAAACAACGACCTAGTTCCATACATCCAAGAGCTCAGACGAAGGAGCTTTGCCATAGTTATAATATCGGTGCTTCCTTCAACAGTTGTAGATTCAAATTGGATTTCAAACGTCGTTTGCTTACATCTGTCATCTGTTTATTTTTCTCTGTACAGTTATCCAAAATCTTGCAAGAAATCGTACAAGATCAAGATCCAAGAAGGAAGCTATAAAAGTCTAGGTGAGCATTTCGCGGCACCCTTCGTCTTCTCCATGATGAAGCCGCAGAAAAATGACACCCGAACGAACACAGCTGAAGAAAAAAAATCTTAAAGAAAAAAATGACAACTCACCGGGCGTTTTATTTTGCGAAATGACATCGCGTGGGTTCAGAAACGAGACAATACCCACCTGCAGCCAACGTCCGTCCTCACGGCGGACCAACAATGGCCCACCACTGTCGCCCTTAAACGAACTCATTACCATTTGACAAAATAACTGACATAAAAGATTCCGTGATTGTAGCCGCCGGCACAGATTTGCGACGGATGAATGGTTTGGCGAAGCCATTTGCCAAGCGTAGACCAACTATGGTTGCATCGCGGTTGTTCGACAATCGGGACATTGGTCTTTAGCAGTTTCGTCGTTTCGTCTTGGATTTCCGTTGAATTGCCGACTGTAAAGATTTATCGTTTCACTTCAGAAGGCGAGACTCACGCGTGTACATTCCCCGACCAATGGCGACAGCTTTTTTCTCCAAAACTGGTCCAAGCTGGAGAGCGACCGGTTGGACAAAGGGACCGAATTCGAGTGGTTCCTCGAGCTGAAATGCATAAAGGTTGCGTAGTAGCAGGAGCAACCTCGATGATTGCGATATCGAAGGGCAAGTTTCCTTCTTTATCCAGACTATCCGGCGGAATAGCGTTGTAGTTTGGATGCACAAAAACGTCTGAGGCCAGGACAACCTGTTGCGATGAAAATGGTTCGGCTTGAGAGATGCCCGCTTGGACCACGAGTACGTCGGCTTTGTGTCTCCTTGAAATCATTTTCGTGAAAGAGAGCTGACTTACTGAACGCAATGTGCTGCAGTCAAAACGTGCCGATTGGAGATAATTGTTCCACCGCATTCCAAGTCTCTCATTTTGTTGCGCACATTGTAGACCAGTACTTGAAACGGAAATTCACCATCTTTTGCAGCAGTCCCGCCGATGATCTGCACCGGTCAACATTTATATAAGAAAACTTACAGCCGATGAAGGACGAAGAAAGAGAAAAGCCGTTAGCAACCGCAAGTCCATCCTTGACAGACCTTCTTCTAGATCATAGAAGAGCTCGCAATCGTTAGGGACAATTTAGAGTGCTAATGTGAGTTTATCACTTCATAGTTTCAGCTCACACTTTTCATAATTCGTTGGCACTTCGCACCAATTTTTTCACACATAGCAGGTCGGCAGTATGGAAAGTGTAATGGAGAAAAAAGCCGCCGAAAAGGCAGTCATCAAACAAGCGGAAAACAATGTAGGCGAAGTCTTTTTGGAGGATCCGTGAGCAAGTTTAGCGAGCCTCACTAAAAGTAACCCGGCTCGAGACGCTCTATAGCTGCGCTACGTTTGCTGCAGTCAACGGCACTGAATTATTTGTTCCTGATCTATGTCGTCCGCCTCGAAGTTGCCGACGCTTGCTTGCCCACAACCATTGTGACCACCCCAACACCGAGGCAGGCAACTTTTTTTCCCATTTTTTCTCTCTGCTTATTTCTGTCATCACTTTGGTTTGCTCACTTTTCCAGCATACAATTAGTAAACAGTAAAGAGTTCGAGTGAGGGTTCACAGTCGTGCGATCTCTTGCAAGCAAGATCAATGACTCCTCTCTTTCTCTTTGGAAGCAGATCTTGAGAATGTACAATACTTATATTGTATATCCACCCGCGTCTTTTTCCCTTCCATTTCCTATTTGGTAACAAAACGGTGGTGTGTATTTGTTGGCATTTTTCCTGCCCGATAAACAAGAGAGTTTACAAAGAAGCAGAGTTTCAAAATTGAGGTGAGCATTTTGCGGCACCTTTGGTCTTCGCTGTGATGAAGCCGCAGAAGAATGGCACCCGAACGAACACAGCTGAAGACATTTTCACGATAGAAGAATCGACTAACCGGGCGTTTTATTTTGAGCGATGGCATCGAATGGGTTGCCAAAAGAGGCAATGCCCACTTGACGCCAAGGTCCATCCGCGCGACGCGTCAGCAGCGGTCCGCCACTATCGCCCTTGAACGAACTCTTTGTTATTGAGCATAATGACTGACATAGTAGACGCCTCGGTTGTAACCGCCAGCGCAGATTTGCGATGGATGAATGGTTCGGCGAAGGAATGTGTCAAGCGTGGACCAAATGTGATTGCAGCGAGGTTGAGAGACGATGGGAACGGCCGTCTTTAGCAGTCTGGTGCTTACACCTTGGATCTTCGTTGAATTGCCGACTGTATAGATTTGACGCTTCACTTCTGCCTACGCGACTCACGTGTGTGCCTTCCCCAACCAATGGCGACAGCTTCTTTCTCGAAAACTGCTCCAAGATGAAGGGTCACACGTTGAACCAAAGGACCGAATTCGAGCGGTTTCTCGAGCTGAAATAAAAAGAAATGCAGAGAAGAAATACCAACCTCGATGATTGCGATGTCGAAGGGCAAGTTTCCCTCATCGAGAATGCTCGAGGGCAGAAAAACGTAGTATAGTGGATGCACAAAGATTTTCGATGCTTGAACTTTCTGTTGCGCTGTCAAATGCTCATCTTTATGGAAGCCGGCTTTGACCACAGTTGCGTTTCCATCACGATCCCTTAAAATGAGTTCAGTGAATTTTGAGATTGACATACTCAACGCAATGTGCTGCAGTCAAGACGTGTCGTTCCGAGATTATTGTTCCACCGCATTGATAGGTTTCCGTTTGCTTGTACACAGCGAAAAGCCGTACTTGAAACGGAAATTCGCCGTCTTTTGCCTCCATACCGCCAATGATCTGCGCGGGTGAATCATTAACCTTATATAAAAAGCTGTAGCCATTGTGACCAAAATTTTGCTATGAGGTTTTTATGCCGCCCAAACAACTTTTCTATAGCAATACGATGCCGTAGATG
>JAQIXL010000596.1:0-28092 GCA_034700245.1 Poikilolaimus oxycercus | reverse complement strand
CAGCGCTACTATAAATTAAAATCGGCCATCGCCTGGATAACGCAGCCTCAACTTGGCAGGTTATTTCTAACTTGCCCCATGTCGGCCCGTCTTGGCTTCTCATGTCTGAGTAGAAGCTTTTCGCGATCGAGTGATTAGCAAGGAAGCCGAGGAGCTCCAAGGTGATGCGCTCATCGACTATATCAACGCTCATCAAACTCTGTGGAAGGTAAGAAGGACGAGAAATATCGAATGACGGCTCATTCGTTGAACAGGCGAAGAAGACGCGTATGGCCAACTACGGACGTGGCATGAAGTGGGGTCTCATGGGCGTCGAACACGTGCACCTGTCCGTCAAGGCCAAGAAGCACCTCTCGGACACGCGGGTGAGCGACGGAAAAGAGAGACATATTGCGAAATGCGCTGTTTCAGTTCTCCAACGTCTTCATTCCTGAGAACTTCGACTCCCGCACTCAATGGCCCAAGTGCGACTCGATCAAGCAGATCCGCGACCAGAGCGCCTGTGGTTCGACCTGAATTTCATCTTCTGATCACAAGAACAGGCAGTTGCTGGGCGTTCGGCGCCGTGGAGGCAATGTCCGACCGTATCTGCATTGCTTCCGGTCAGAAGATCCAGGTTTCTCTGTCAGCTGATGACCTCCTCTCATGCTGCGGCTCTTGTGGATTCGGGTTTGCTCGTTCTATTGATAGAGGCTCAAGCACACGCACGTCTATCACTGTTTTCGTCTGGGTAGGAAGTGCCACTCAGTGGCTAGGCGCTCGTCTTGTGCAATCATATGATTGATAAGAACAAGCAAGACGGCGAGGACATTGTTTTCTTCAGATGCGAGGGAGGTGAACCGTTGGCCGCGTGGCGTTATTGGGTGAAGTCGGGCATCGTCACCGGCAGCAACTTCACTCTTCAGCAGGGATGCAAGCCCTATCCCTTCCCACCCTGCGAACATCACAGCAACAAGGTTCTGAACTTGAAGAAATGAAAACAGTTTTTAGACTCATTACGATCCCTGCAAGCACGACCTCTACCCAACTCCCAAGTGCGAGAAGAAGTGCGTTGAGGGCTACACCACTCGCACCTACAACGAGGACAAATACTACGGTTCGTGCCATCGCATGCAAAACATCGGTTTTATAGGAAAGTCCGCCTACGGTGTCGAGGCCAAGGTGGAGTCGATCCAGAAGGAGATTCTCACCAATGGCCCTGTCGAGGTCGCCTTCGAGGTCTACGAGGATTTCGTCACTTACGAGTCAGGCATCTACGTGGTATGCGATCATTTTTTACCCAAATTGCTTTGCAGCACTCTGGTGGCAAGCTTGATGGTGGCCACGCCGTGAAGCTCATCGGATGGGGAATCGAAAACGGAACGCCCTACTGGACAGTGGCCAACTCGTGGAACACCGACTGGGGAGAGGACGGTGGGACACTATTTTGAAGCCTGACTTTGAATTAAGGTTTCTTCCGCATTCTTCGCGGAGTGGACGAGTGTGGAATCGAGTCTGGAGCTGTGGGTGGTGTCCCGAAGCTCAACACCATTCCCCTTCGTCGTGTCGCGGACGACGACGACTTCTAAATCTCGCGCCTTGCTTCATTCATCTTGTAAAGTGTAATAACACTGTGCGCATAAATCGGAGTGCACTCTAATTTCAATTGGGACAAGAGTAGAAGAAAAAATTTATTGACTGGCAGAAGTTCTTGCGCTGTTCTAGCAGTATTTTCCACCGTTTGAGCTGAAATTTCAGTTTGAGCCTTATGAAAGCCATCTTACTCGGCGGCCCAGATAAGTCCCTGAAGTGAATTGAGCACGCTAGTGTTGAGGTCGTTTTCGGAAGCAGCAGAAAGGGTGCAAGAAGCACCGCCGCTAATACTCTAAACACAGCGCTTGAATACGCCCATTATAGCTAACTTGTAGATCGTTGTTTGTCGTTCCGTAAGCAACCGTTACAATTCCGTACATTCCAGCACGAATCTGCGTCGCTGTTGTCTGAGCGACTGGCAAGTCGGCGATTCTGAAAGACACTCAAGCCACCTAGTCACTTACGAGGGCTTTCCAGTAATGTAGACGAGCAAGTGGTTGGTGATGTCCGAGCGGTAGCCGTTGCTTGTAAAGAGCGACGAACTCACATCGCCAAGGGCGCTAGAGAGCGGCGATTAGAATTCTTATATGTCTTACTATCCAAGTGAGGGTAACTCAGCTCGCGAATCGCCATAAGACGCAGAAAACAAATTCAGAGCGGCGATAACACCAGCTTGACTGCCAAAGGAGTTCAGGAAGTCGCCGGCGAAGCCAAACTGATAGTCAGCTACGTATAGGGAGACACGAGTCTTTGCTTGATTGACAGTGAAAGGTACAAGTACCGAGCGCACAAAGCTTGTGACCTGCAAGTACAGGGATTCTTGAGAATGTTTAGATATAAGACCTGGTTGAGACTGGCGTTCTGCACGGTGACGTCGAAGAGGAAAACGACATCGAGATTGAGGCTCCAGTATCCGTACGAAGTCGTTCCAGCCTGAGTCGCTGCTGAAGTCTGGCCCGGCTGGGTGGACTGTGTTGTCGGTGGAGGTTGAGTTGGCCCCGTCGTCTGGCCTGGCTGGGTTGCAGCTGTCGTCTGTACAGTGGCGACGGAGGTTTGAGCCTGTGTCGAGCCCGTAGCGGGTAGAGTTGGAACAGTCGAAGGAAGTGTTCCAGCTTCAAGCGTTTCGTTTTGCTTTTCGACCAACCCGTAGGAAGCGTTCCATTAACACAGAAGGCTGCAAGCTCTCTCACGAAGTTCTGGCCGTAGTCATCGGTTCCATGAACGTAAATGATGACTCCCTGCTCGGTACAGTTGAAAGGATCCGTGTAGAACTCGTAAGTGCACTCGCCGCGATAATAGATGCTCGACAGACCTCGAACCGACGTATCACCACTAAAAAGTCGAATGAATCACTGAAGTATGTATTGCCTGAAGACTTCGAAGTAGAGAAGACTAGCTGTTGTTTCGATGCGCCGTGGATGACGCACATGAAGGACAGCACGATTTTGCACTAAAAAGACTCTAAACTAGAAAGCAATCCAAACCTCCAATGAGAGCTCCCGAAAGGGGATTGTCACTATTTATCGAAGGGAGATTAGTAACGTCCTGAGTGAAGCCAATGAAGATCTGCGAGCCACCTTGACCGCGGACTTGCAAGAAGCACGCACCCGGAGTGTTGATCTGCAAGTTCGCTCTCCTCAAATGCGAACATACCACGACTTGATAGATTCCGCCTAACGCGACTTGACTGAAGTAGTAATGGCGAACGCCTCCATCGCTGGAGTTGAAGGTGGTGTTGAGACCGACGTTATTGCCTGGAGGATTGGCACTTTTTTTCGGATGGACTAACCGAGTGGATCGATCACATTCAGTTGTCCAAAGACGCTGCTAATGACAGAGACGAAGACGTGATTGGTTGTTTGGTCAACTTGGATGAACCACGGCTGACCAGCGCACACATTGCCCAAAGTGAAGTCGGGTGAATAGAGTATGTTGCTTGTGTACAGTGCTGGCACATAGGCGGTCAATTGCTAAAACGTTCGCTTTTCTCGCAAAACTTCAGTGACTTACAGCAACAATGTTATCTGGCGTTGCTGACAGCAGATTTCCACCACTGCGATAAGAACGAAGAACGAGATCGGTGAAGTTGCCATCCGAGTAGCCCGAACTGCAGTCACTGGCGTCCGTTTTGACAAAGACATAGTGCAACTGGAAAACGCAAGTACAGAACCCTCTTCACAGACGTTGGCTCGCGAGGCCGCCAGCTGCTCGAGCTGGTAGATGTGATTTCCCTCTCGATCGTTGGGAATAGCTTGGGTGACGAGGAGAAGCAGCGAATTCGGTGAGACAAGGCTGATCGAGTTTAGTGCATTTCCGACATGACCGTAGAGCGAAGCCTGGCAAGCTCCCGCCGTGAGTCCAGTGGTATTTGTAGCAGCTTGTACGGCTTGCTGGAAAGCATTGAGATCTGTGTAGGTCTGGGCAGCTCCAGCTTGTGGATTCTCTGAAGCAGCTAAATTTGGCGAAGCCGTTCGAACTTGCCATTGAATGTGTAAAGGATGTAGTTGGCGAACCACTGAGTGGCGTTTCCACCCGTATTCGAACCCGATGCAGCCGCCTGGACAATCTGCACGATTCCCGCAGCGACATTCTGTAGAGTTTGGAGGTTGGCCGTCGTTCGCTCAATGGCCAAGACGAAGGATTTGGCGTCGTTTGAGAACGTGGCAGGAATTCGCGGAGTGCACACAGCTGAATCACAATGTTGTGCCATGCCCTCGAGCCGTTACCATTTTGACAAGCGAAGCCACCGTATCCGCTGGGACAGATACAGCGAGTGTTATCGGCATTCAGAGAGCCGCCGTTGACGCAGACTGGCACATTGCACTGCCTGCCTTGCCAGTAGTCCGTGCAAGTACACGTGCCGTTGTAGAGGAGGCCTCCGTTTCCACAAGTGTAAGCTAAAAATGTTCACTCAAACACTTGAGACGACTTACTGGCTGGAGTGCAATGTCCGAAGGTTAGACGCTGGAAGTTGTTTCCATATTCATCCTCTCCAATGTGCTAAACCACTTCTTGCGTTTAGTGATTTGGACAAACCAGCGCGGTGAAGGCATTGGCACGCGAACCAGCATTTGGACACGGCCAAGATTGCGAAAGCCATGGATACTGACAAGCGACGCGCTGAGTGTAGGTCGCCGCGCTGTACAGCGTGCCGTTGTTGAGGTCGAAGATGAGGGACTGCGAAAGGATTGGAGCTCGATCGAGTCCAGCACTCGAGATGAAAGTGGTGAAGTGGTTTTGAGCTAAAGAGATTCGATGTTTAAATCCTCCTACTCGATTCAGCAATGGGATTGTCAGCGGGCGTGTCGCCATGCGAGTCGACGTTGTAACCAACTGTGAGCTGGAGCACGGACTGGCCGCGCACCTCCACATAGCAACCAGTGCCATTAGCAAAGATATCGCCGTCAGGGGCCTGGGTTGTCGTCACCGTGAAGTAGTACTTGCCAGCAGCCATATCATCTGAATGCGTGCAATGAGCCAAAAACTGACTAACCATCTCCAATTTGCAGAGGTGGATTTGTGATATCGTAGACGTGCTTCTGGCAGACAGCTGGCCTTGTCATATTGCAGTTGTTGACGTACCTTGTGAGAGATGGAGGACACAAATAAGAAGTTACCATTTGCCTGTTGAGCCAGCGACTGGTTGATCGGGCCTCCAAGTGACGCAACGCAAGGAGTCATCCAGAACAGGTTGACCATCTGCCCAATTTGTGTACGCTGTGCCGAGCTGATTTCAAGTCAAGATCGAACGGCAGGACTAAATACCGGATCCTGCGTCACGTTCAAGCCACGATCCCATTTGAAGTCACCGACCGTCTCGAGATCGTTCAATCCGATCCAGAATTCATTGCCATGAGCCTGTCCTAAAACATGGATTGCCAGCCACAAACGCGACGCACGAGCTAAGAAAAGGTCTTTGTCAGCCGTCAGATCGTCGACCAAAATGGCGTTCTCACGTCGACAGTAATCGCGCATGTCAGTCCAGGTGCCCGAGAAGGTCGTGAAGCGAAGACAGTACTGACCGGTTGTGTCCCAGTCCCTTGGACAGCCTCCAAGCAAAACATTGCATGGAAAGCACAAAGATGCCCACCTCGTCGTGCTTGCACAATGTTCCAGCTCGTCGTTGAGTCTTGCGCAATTTCGAAGAGAGGAATATTTCGTCCGAATCCGTTTGTGAGCGTGGTGGTTGACTGGTAGCCGAAGACAACAGCAGTGACGGATTGCATGTAGGCATCAACGGGGAAAAAAGCCTGGACACCTTGGCTACAATCGTCGTACTCGCGGTAGTAGAGAAGGCCAGAACTGTAGAAGCTTGGAATGAGGCGAATGATCTATGCCATGAGACTTGTATATGATCACACACCTGTGCAACTGTAGCTTGCTGAATCGGATAGAGACGACTCGTACTGATAAAGGCTAGTTCTCCAAGAATATCAAAGGCACTCGATGACGCATTGCAGAAGAAGCTGCCAGTACCGCCTCCTCGGAAGCCGACGAAGCCATTGAGGACAATTCGATCATCACGAACTCCATTGTAGGCAGCTTGAATGCCCGGAATGAAGCTGTTGTCAGGCGGCGCACTCTAAACATCAATTAGAAGCAGCAAAAAGAGAGCAACCTGGAACACATTGATGATGGAGCCGCGACGGATAAAGCGGGCGAGAACGCGGTCCAACGCTTCAAAAGTGCGTGCGGTACAACCCAAGTCATTCTGCGCAATGGATTGGTTTAGCGCATTTTGAAGCCCGTCAGCCAACGTGCTCACATTGTAGAACGGCACCTCGACGACGATTCCTCCCCCTTAGAACTCTATGAAATTGCTTCCAAGACTCACAGGTGGAGTTGAATGTGGCAAGGATGAAGCGATCGATCCAGTACGGATGTTGTGAGCGAATGTCGCGCAGCAGCTCGGCAAAGTACTGATTGAGCAAATTGAGAATGGGCTGGTTGACGACCGTCGTGTCGACAACGAAGACCATGTCAACGAAGTTGGGATCGGAAGGCGGCCGTCCCTCTTGTATGCAAGCAACTAAGAAAACTGGTGCCATCGAGCTAGCCACATACCGACTTGGCAGAGGTCTCCACGATATCCCGGCGGACAGGCGCAGCGATCGCCTTGATCCGTGCCGCCGTTCTGGCAAACGCGCTTCTCGCAACGATCGCCGGTATATCCTGGCTGGCAGAGACAGAATGTCGTTCCGTTGATGTTCGTCACGGGAACTCCACCATTTTGGCAACTGTTTGGCGGTCGAACAGTCGGTTGGACTAAACCATATAAAGAAGCCTATAAGCAACAAACAGAGTGTGCATGTGAAGACTCCACCACGTTGAATTGCGTTACCCTCACCGTCTCGAAGGAAAATCTATGCAAATTAGCAATCATAGAGTATCTAAGATACGTTGAAGAAGAGATTCTCGCCAGCAACGTTACAGATGAGAGGTGGGAAGTAGAACTGGTAGTTACAGCCGTCGCGCCAGTCACCGTTAGACAAGAAAGCTACCTGTAGGAATTGCGTCAATTGTGTTTGAAAGCCTTCTAACCTGACGACCGTTGGGACGCGATGCTTGAACGATAAGTTCAGCTTGAACGTACTGGGCCGGGATTGGCGGGTAGTTGTTGAGATGCGCCACGAATGACATGCTCGCTCCTAAAATCTACGTGCCTGTGCAAGGTAAAGAAACCTCTAATCGGTTGATACAGAGGTCCGTCGACATTGATTCCGATGGCGAATGCAAAGAAGAGATCGTAGCGATCGCCCGTTTGAGCCGCATCGTGATAGACCTTCTCATAGATGCGATAGCCGCAGGCATCTGACGGCGAACCGGAGACGAACGAGAAGAGCCACTGGCCGATTTGCGGTCCGTTGATAACCCTTTGAAGTAACTTAACGGGACTGGATCCTACCATGTGTAAATGTCTCCAGCATTCCACGACGAGAGCCGCGTGATATTCGTATTGCCGTCGGGATCAGTGGTCTGCAGTTGCAGTTGCTCTAAAGCACGAGTTGCAAGACAAGAGTACTCACTTCCAGTAGCGACAAGAACGAGTTGAGGAATACGACCATCAACGCTAACAGTGTGATATGCAGGCTGATTGCCACAAGCAAGATATTCATGCGAATCGATGAGACTCGAGCGGTAGAATGTGCTGTAGAGATGCTGGTAGAAAATCTAGAACTGGCACTCACTCTGTTACATAAAGAACATACCGCCCCGAACTGCGACCGCAGGCTGTTGGCTACATAGAAGACGTTGCCCGACGTCCGAACCGCTATGTCTTGGTAAGCGCGATAGCCCGGATCGAAGACATTCGGCTGGCAAGAATCGGTTGGCGTGGCTTCGATATAGTAGAAGTATATCTAAACAGAAATGAATTGACTGTCACAAGTACAGGCGTTCGGTAGATGGAAGCCAGATGGAAGGTGCCCTCGAGGTCCGAGTAGTCCGAGGCCGGACTGTCAGTGATGATATAGATGGGGGACTTGTTGGTAATGGCAAAGCTCGAAAGGGCCGTGCTCAGCGCCATAAAGGTGCTATCCGAGCATCCTCCGTCATTTGTTGCACTGCCGATTCGCGCCGCGAGTTGCGTCACTAGCTGGCTTACAGTGGAGAAAGTGTTATAGTACACGAGTTCTGAAAGGAATTCAAAAACAAAAGAAGCGCTTACGATTGTTGTTGAAGAGGATGAGACCGAGGCTTCCGATATAATTCGCGTCAAAGGAAATCAACTGCGAGAAGTTCTGGAGGGTCGGTCCAATTTGGCTGACGACATCGACAGTTTGATTACGAAGACGAATGGCAAAGATCAATGCCGGATGATCGACTTCGAAGTTGACTCCCTGGCTCTCGCAGCTCACTGTGAGCAATATATTCAGCTAAAAGAGCCGTACCATGCTGGCAATGAGAGCCGATGAAACCCGTTGGACAGAAGCAACCGAGACCGCCACCTCCACGGGTACCGCCGTTGATGCAAATCGGATCGGCGCAGGTCGGTCCAGTCCAGAGAGCATCACAGTAGCAGTAGTTCGTGCCATTTAGACCATTAATTAGTACTCCTCCGTTGTCGCATCTTGTTGGATTCACAGTTGTCGGCACCGGCGTTGTTGGTCCGGGTGTTGTCGAAGGTGTGGGTGGACTCACTGAAGAATGCTGCAAATTTGCCGCACTTACCGAGACAGCGGAATGGCTCGAAACGACGGAAAGTGTATCCCCGGAAGTCGATTCCTTCAACCTAACAACAAGCAATTCTTTTAAATGTATAAAACTTACAAGCCAATAGAATGGGCCTGTTGCCGGGCAGTAGAAACTCTCATAGTAATATTCATACGAGCAGTTGTAACGAATTTTCAGATCTTGAGGTCGATTGTAAATCTGAAAGTAGACAGTCGTGTGCCGCTTATTTGTTTGCAGCACGCATAAATCTTCAGAAAGAGTGAGTGCATGGACATTAAGCGTGTTTAGTGTCTCCTTGAGATAAGGAAATGAGGGACCACAACATGGACACATCGCGAACACGTTGCATTCGATGACGAATATCGAATGACTTGTGTCCTAGCGCTTACATTTTGGCCCTGAAGGATGGAGACTGTCTTGACAGATGCGGGGCTTCGCGCATTCGCCACATGAGCGACGAACACATTCAGCGAGTTCTCGTAGACGTCGTGGGTTGGAAAATCGCTAAGGACAGGCGTGTAGCTGAAGCCGGGATTGAAACCGCCGACGACGCGTAGCTCCGATTGAGCCTGGACAAGACTTTGACTGCTGTTCAACAAGAGAAACCTGGACGACGGTCCAACAATCGTGGATGTTGACATCGGCGCTTGGGACGATGGAATAGATACCGGGGGCGAGAGTCGGGTATCGGCCGGTGTACTTGAAGGGCGTTTGATACACGATCGTCACAGGATCAAGACGTTGACCTGAACAATTCTTCGGTGAGGAAATCGGAAAACATGAGCCAACCAGCGCTGTTGAGCAAGTAGAAGGTCGGATTGACTTCGTAACTGGATTCAACGTTGATTTCGATCATGAACATCAGATCGTCCACTACGGTAACATAACTAGAATTGCAGTAAGGTAGAAAGCCCGTATCGATATAAGCTCCCTGAAAGGCTGTCAAATTGTACTAGAACAACTGACGTCTCCATCAATTGGGGACGGTTGTGGGATGTTGTTGTTGGTCACATCACAAATAGCTAAAATTGTGCTCAAATAGCCCGAGATATGAACTCACGGTAGTCACAGTTGGGGCCGGTGAAGCCGGGCAGCTGGCAGAGGCCGGCGTACGAAGGATTTTGAGCGGCCATGCTGTAGGGCGAACGCTTGCTCCGACGATGTTCATGTTCATCGAGACTTTCCATCTCCATGACGATCTCATCTTCGTCTCGCACGGCACTCCTCTTCGAACGAGAGAAGGCTTCACCTATCCGCACGCCCTTCTTCGAATCCCACGTGGAATAAACTAAGGAATTACAGCTGTTGAAAAGGAAAGCCTACGATCTTTGAGAATTGCATCGCCTTCTGAGGACGCCTCGAGGGACGACGCCCACAGGAGAAGGAGCACAGCCGCCAGCAAAACCGGCCGCCCCATGGACCCCTGAAAGTTTCCACAAAGTAGCCCTGGAAGTAAATCTCGCAAAATGTGACGACAGGGCGTGAAAACGACTCG
This sequence comes from Poikilolaimus oxycercus, assembly GCA_034700245.1. NCBI lineage: Eukaryota > Metazoa > Nematoda > Chromadorea > Rhabditida > Rhabditidae > Poikilolaimus > Poikilolaimus oxycercus. The sequence continues at coordinate 17,852 of JAQIXL010000596.1, read as the reverse complement.
GGGCGTCACCACTTATCATTTTCTTGAAGGTGCCGCCGCCGCCAGCAGTTATTAGCCCCTCGGGCGACACGAAGAAGCCATCTTCATGGATTTACAACCTGCTCGCCAATTAACTGATTACGCGAAGACAAACGGCCATGTCTGCCACGTAAAAGGGGGATTGCACTGGGGGAGCTGCTCGTCATTGATCTTCAAAAAAGCTCTTCTCGTTGACTTGGCCATGTGCTTGCGAGTTACCAAAGTCTGCTCTTGACACTTTATGAAATCGATGTGCTACAAGAATATACATGTCCATTCTGTTTTTCTATTCAAGAATATGGTGTGCATCGAGAAATAACAACGGACAACTGTTGGACAGCAAAAATATGGTTTCAATATGAGAAACAAACAATGTGTAGAATAATTTCCATTGTAGTATTGGGTGAAACAATGTGAACAAGGAGTGCAGTTGAGTTTGAAACAAAACAAACGAATTTGTGGTCAACACATTTCTTTCACTACAAGTTCCGTAATTCTCATTAGAGACAGTAGTTGAGTTAAGGGAGGTGGATTTTTCTTTGACGACATGTGGATGCTTGGGCAGGTTTGAACCATTTTCAGAGACAGACGTTCGAGACAATCAAGATTTCGAAGAATAAACAACTTCAACAACACAACGAATAAATCAAGTACCGACGTATATCCGAGCATAGAGTATGGAAAAGGCGGCAGAGTCGTTTGTTATGTAGCTCTGCCGCCAACAACGTAGTGCCCATAATTTTTCAGGTACCCACGTTTTCTGGATACACGACTTCGAGCTGGTGTTAGAAAATCGCATAATGGTTACAAAAAAGACGGGACAAACGGATGGACAAACTATACAAGCGTAGAAAGGAAACAAAAAGACAGTCGAGACAAAAAAAAAGAAAAAAAAGTAATTGTTAGCTGGATTAATTGAAGTATTGTAATAATAACAGTATGGATAATCGCATAAAAAATAATATATTTTAATACGAGCACAAACTGAATGGCATCATTGTTGTTTGCCAAGGATGTCAAGAGTTCGGCTCACCCGATGAATTCCGTCCAGCCCCTAACAAGCGGGTCATGTCGGCACGACGACTTTCTCGGCGGAAGTCTCATGAGTCGGTGTCTCGGGACCTTCGTCTTCTTCTTCCGTTTTCTCTTCACGGGGCGTCTCTTCGCCTTCAGCGTCTGTTGAGTCGACTTCCTCGCCAAGTCCGTCATCCGCCCTCTCGCCGTCGGCCAGCTCGCTTTCCTCTTCGACGGTCTCGTTGCGTCGGCCTTTAGAACGAGCAACGTTGTGCGTCCTCTGATGCCGGATTCTTGGAAGTCGACGTCCCTTGCGAACGACAATGCTTTGCCCACTCGGCATTTCCAAGCCCATTGCATCCAACAACGAAGAGAGTTGCATTGGATCCGGTTGCGGCTAAAAACAACTCTAGCTTGACCGAATGCGACTTACGCCGAGATGAAAGGCCGGCGCTGTCGGAATGGGCAGATGAATATCGAGCCATGTGGCCCTGAATTTCTCGTCCTGTTGAAGGGCCGTCGCAGCCGGCAGTGGATATTGGCCAGTCGTAGCATGATGGTACTGAGCGAACTTAATCTGCACTCCAACAGGCGTTGTCGGATCGTAGAGGATTGTGGCTCCATTTGAGAGCACCGCAGTCTGCGCAGCCTGTAGTGCGTAGTCTGCAGCACGAATCGGCACGGAGGCTCGTGCGCTCGCCATATTGAGGATCATATTGCGATTCAGCTCATTGAGTTGCTGCTGAATAGTGCAATCTGTGTACATCTCATTCTATGGTCCAAACCTCGCTAGCGACTTCCCAAGAACGACCTGCACCCCCGCCTCCTCCTCCAGCACCGCGTCGTCCACGAGGAAGACGATCTGATTGCTCCCTACAAAAAGCATTTCCGTCCACTTCGTATTTAGCTCATGAATAGACATATTTACGACCTTTCCAGTAACGAGTGTTATGCTCACCTTGAGAATACAAGACATTGCGTGACTTACCCTCGGTACTCATTGCGCTCCTTGAGGAGGGCGTTGCGCTTGATTCGGTCTTCCCAACTACGCTGAGGACTCTCCTCGTTGTCCGGGCGTCGCAACTGGAACGCATGGCGCTCGCGATGAACCTCCGTCAAGCTCACACTCAAATCTGGCCACTGATGAGCTGTTTGCTCCTTAATAAACTGCAATTGCAAATTATGTACTCGCATGAACATAAGGCCCCTTACCGTGTTTTCATCCTCCTTCAGTTGCGGCATAACAGGAGAGTCACCGCTCACGGCCGAGGCTCCAGCGTCGAGGTCGTCATTCACGGAAGTATCTGGACCGCTTTTGCCTTGACCGGAGTCCTGCGAGCTCTTATGAAACCTTGAAAGTGTGTCTTACGCTGTCGTTGTTTCCACCGTTCAGAGGATCTCCTGCATCGGGCGGGTCCTTGAGGTCTTGTGGGATATTGGATGTTGAGGAGACCCAGTCGGCCGTGTAGGCGGCAGAAGGCAGCGGCGCTTCGAACATTGACAGACTCTGACTGTCTGGACCTGAACGTACTCGCTCACTGTCAAATGACTCCTTCTCGTCTTACCGGTCTGTGGTGGCTGTTGCGGGGCGTTGAGGGCCGGTGCACTGCCGCCATACTGCGGATGCATCATCGGTCGAACGAAATGCGGCGATGCCACTGCGCAGAACTGTGGAGCCTGAAATCGAATTAGACCGCGTTCGGCGTGGGTTTTATCGACGAGAATAGCAGCAGCAGCACTACCAACCTGCATCGGGCAACCTTGACTGAAAGGCACCGGACCGTAGCCGGGTGCGAAGACGGCCGCCTGCTGCATGCCCATGTTCGGATACATGGCCGCTTGCTGTTGATGGTAGAAATATGCCTGCTGTTGTTGTTGGCGAAAATACTCGGGATCGACGGCAACCTGGTTGAAATATGATTTACTTGGAACAATTTCAGTACCTGTTGCATTTGATGTATGGGATAGCCGGAGACCATGCCCGATTCGGTAGCAATTGACACCATCATTGGAACCTTCATATAAGCTCTTTGTAACGGGAGTCCAATACCTGCTGATGTTGCGGTGAAAACCATTGCGGAGCGGTAGCTGGCATATTCGGATAGACGCCGTATGGCCACGCCATTACCTGGACGCGATTGAGAGCTGAAAAGAAGAGCGATCAGAATTGTGCTTCGAAGAGCGTTAAACTTTAGGGTCTTTTTAAGTTTCCTTTCAAATCTACGCACTTTCCGCGCAAAAGATCGTTTCCATTTAAGCTTAGTTTAGAATAACGGCGGGATTTCTGTGTAGGTCAAACCATAAGTGGGCATCGCACATGGGGTTGTGGACGTCAGCCCGACGTCTTGAAGAACGACGCCGTGCTGCGCGAACGTGACGTTGGCCGACGAAGATTCCATGCAGCAGAACCGACTTGGCCGGCGCGGCCCTCGCAGCGCCGATCGCTGCCTCTCACTCACCCCGGTTCCCACTGAAAAGCAAATTTAACATGAAGCTTGCGACGACTTTCACGTGGTTAAAAAGTGACTACGATGAGACTTGAAATCATAATGCGCGAACTGGAATACGGTTACCCTTTCCTGGAAAGACAACTTTAAAGAACACATAGGAAGTTTTTTTGAACTGCAGTGGCGAAAGGCGAGTGAACAGGAGAAAAGAGAGCAACATGGCCTGCGAAGAAGATGCATGACCGCCCTCCTCCCGGCACGCTGCGGCCGCTCTCGTGCTGCGGCGCATTTCTCGCGCTCTTCCTCCGTGACACGCACGTGGTTCGCGCCCCGTCCCCGCCTGCGCCCTCTTCGTTCCTCTCTAACGTGTGCACAAGTGATTTGAGAGTGCCGACTAGTGTGCGAGTTCTTGCAAACCTCTTCATGAGAAACATTTTGTGTTGACTAGCAATTTGAGGGAGACAAAACATGGCTGCCATTTCGTTCAAAGTAGCAAACGCATTGAGGTGTTGTAAATTGCATAACTTTATTCAAGACGCGCAAATAGCAACGACTAGATCGTAAGATCGGATGAGTCGCATTATGCCCTCTTTTCTTGGTTTATAAAGTACTCTTTTCGTAAACCAAAAATATATTTAAGAAATCTCCTAGTGCAATGAAGTATTGAGACACTGACAATGAGAAAGAAGAGAAAGTCGCTCTGTGAATATCACAGCAGGATATACCTATCCCCCAAAGTTTTCAGACGATCCTAAAATTGACGGAATTTCTTTGGATAACGGACGGCGTAGCTCTCGGTGAGCGAGCGATGTACATGTACCCAACCGAGTTGATCGCAGATCTAAAAAAATATTCGCTGAAAAAAGGATAACTCACTTCTGCGATTGCAATGTCAATGCGTGCGGCGCGGCTCACGGGTTCCTTTGCGTCTTGAGCGAGAACATTGAGGAACTTTAGAGCGGTTCCAAGATGACCATGTGCCAGGGAGTGCTTCGCCGAGACCAGACAGGCCTAGAGATGAATGTAAATGCATGAAAATGATAGGGAACCTTGAGATCCGAAGCGTCAATCCATTTGAGCATTTCTACATAGCTCGCATCCACATCTTTCAAGTAGACTTTTGCCTAATAATGCGAGCTCAGAGGAAATTTTAGCCATTCTGAACCTGTGAGGCTTCGTCTGGGTCGTTCACAGCTGTCGGAGGAGTTGCGGGCACATCCTCGGCCAGTTCTGTATCTTCCTTCTCCAACAGCTCGGCATCGTCGGTCTTGTCTTCTTCCCTGCCCTCCTCTTCATCGGAGTCGCCCTCCTCTTGAGACTTTGACTTTGTTTCGACCGGCTCGGGGATCTAAAAATGGAACTACACCCTTATTTTTTTTTACGTTATCGCTCTCAGAAAATGGAGGGAGCAAGAGAACGTTGCAGATGTTGTGAGGAAGGTCTTCGGAACTGATGAAAAGATGAGCGTCCAAGAGTGCATTCGTACGCGTGATGAGCGCCTCGGTCGTTGCTTTGATGCGGTCCTCCATTTCCCTAAAGGGCTTAGAGGAAATCCGTTTGCCTCACTTTTTCTCCTCCTCGTCTTCATCGTCAGTCCGTTTGGCACCCAGATACATAAGAAGCTCATCCGGTCGAGCCAATTTGAGAATCGTCTCCACTACATTGATGAGAGCGCTGCGATCCTTGAGTACTTTCTGTTAAACCGTATTAATGAGCATCTTCTCGTCAACAGACTTCTGGATTGCTTGCAAGACGATTCATTTCAGCGAGATGGACCGGAATATGATCGCCGAAGCGCGTGCAAAGATCCGCGTAGACAGCCTCTGCGTCTTCGTCTGCCTTCAGCTTTTTCAACCATTCAATTTGTACGTCTCGAATTGCAGCTGAAAGCTTTGGCATTCAAAGATAACTTTTTTCCCCCACAAACCTTCCATCTCATCAAGTGGTCGCTTCGGAGGTTTGGTCTTTTTCACGACCACCTTCGACAAGGCTCGGCTTTGCCTCTTTCCATTCTCATGGATCAAGTACGTTGCCGGCTGAGAGCCCTTGGTTCGTATAGTGGCGTTTTCGTAGAGACTGAAAGTGCCGAGGAAGTAGCTGCCAGCGATAGCTCGCGACGGAATTCTACAAACATTGAAAAGGCAAATTGGACTAGACAAACTTGTCATCAGGAATATTGCTGCAGTAGAGGGTGATCGTTTGACCACGAAGAAATAGCGCGTTTCGGGGCAGCTTGTCGGCATTGCTATTTGCAATGGCCGTAGCTGTCCGATGGCAATCCACGATAATCGGTGAAGCGAGCTTCGAGTGGACAAGGAGAACGGCATCACGAAGCCGGTCCAGAGCGGCCTCCTTCAGATGTCGGATCTGCACTTGCACTTGATAGTCTCCCTTTTCGAGCTTTGTCATGTACTAAAAGCTCGTGTCTGAGTATGAGTGATTGTACAAACTCTTTTGTGGAACGAAGAAGCTCCGTGAATGAACTGTTTCGACTTCTTGAAAACTTGCAACAGCACACAGTCGTAAGGATTCTCATAGAGAAAGTCCGTAATGCCGGCAACTTCGAAGGCCATTTCGGCTGATTTTGGGACTGAAGCCGTAATCGAACAGGAAGCTCACAAACCGTTCACTTTGTAGGTTAGAAGTAGTCGTAAGTATTGCTGCCCATCGGGTGTGAGATCGAGGGGTCCGAGTGGCTCCAATCGGCATTCGGAAGGACGATGAGGTATGACGAGAGAATCGAAAGAGAAAGATGGAGTAATTTCAACGGTTGAGAGCATCGAATTCGTTAGAGTCAAACGATTACAGTAGTTGACGTTGCTCTTAAAAAATTGGAAATATTCCAAGGCTTCATACCAAGAGCAGTGGACGGGGCGCTTTGAAGCCAAAGAACTCCACTTCAAGATTCACCTCGGCTGTCTTTCGTGCGCTCCAGAGTTTCACTAGGCATAACTCGAGCGTCAGCCCTCCGACGACACTGATCGTCCGTGTCCAAGTGTGCTCAAATTCGCTCAACACCTGAATGATGAGTGACAGACAAAGGTCTCAAACCCTATATGCTTCATGGTTTCGATGAGCCGCATGTGGGACGACCTGGGAGCAATGGAGAACAAACTTATCGTCGTTGTCCTTTGCAGCCCGAATATGAATCACTGCACGGCATTGAAAATCACTCCCAAAGTTTACCAGCGACATTAGCCAACTCGGGAACTTTCAAGAAGACGCGATTGTTTTCGCCCGCTTGAAGATGGCTATTGAATGAGTAGAGATGCTCGTCCTTGGGATTGAAGTGAGGAATTACAACAGTTATCAGCACGCGGAAAAGTGGGCCAAGATCCTTTCGTGAAGCATCAATGCCCAGAATCTGAAGATTGAAATATGAGATGAAACGGGGACTTAACCTGTGCACAATGCACTTCGCCCGGTTTGAAGCTCGTTGGATCAACCTTGACTTGGAAAGCTCTCTCCTGATTCATGAGTGCAATTGTTTTTGGCGCAGAGACCCAATCGGCGTCGCATAAAAGCTCGAAGTTGATCATGAACGCGACTTTCGGATCATGCTCTGGAAAAGAGCTTTGACAATCGTCTCGACAAACTTGAGAGAGGAGTGAATTGCGGCTTGAGATTGACTGTGAATTCCTGCGGTGTCTGCACATCTTTGTATTCACGCAGATAGATGCCTCGAAGATCACGTTCCAAGGCGTTCTTCTCAACGTTAACCCGTATCGAAGTAAGAGTGCTCGGGAGTGCCCCAGAAAGAGACTTGAGGTAGTCCCACGCCTTTAGCATCTGCATCAATTTGCTTTGACAGGGTGAGAGTGATTCGAACCTGCAGGATGCCCTGTCCCGTTGAATACGGCTCATGCTTCAATTCTTCCGGAATGCGCGCCGTGTTCTCGAGGGCGAGTCGCATCTCGAACGGAGTTGTCAAGGGCTCTCCACGACTCTTTCGCTCCTCCATTATTCCACTGAGGAGGCACGCGACACTCCCAGCGGCATTCGGCGAACTCATCGATGTTCCGTTCATTAGCTGCGATTCCTTGAGGTAAAAGGCCGGCACTTGAGCAATCGCGCCACCAGGCGCTACAATGGAGACACCGGCAAAGCCATCAGCACTAAAGTATTTGTCAATAAAAAAATTGTTCTCACGTTGGTCCTCTCGACTGCCAGTGGAAGAGACAAGAGCCAGCGAGCTTCTGAGAACTGTACAAGTATTCAGCCATTTCACTCGTGAGATACGCACCAACTCCTAAACGCAATAAGGACGAAGAAATTGGCTCACCGATCACATCACTGGTCGTCCCTCCAGGAGACGAGACGGATGAAAGGCAAGGCCCGTTGTTGCCGGCAGAGGAGAGAAAGATGATACCGTGCTTCGTAACAACTTCCCGCATTTGCTCAATAATTCGTCTGATTGGAAGTTGTTCATCCAAGTGGCGCCCTTACCCTTGATTGAAGAAATCTGCGCACTCGCCGTAGGACAAATTGATGACGTGAACGCCTAGTTCGACGCACTTGTTCAGCTAGAAACGCTATGGAGTCTACGAAATGCCCTTACTGCTCGAGTAAACGCCGTTCCCGTCTCCATTCCACCAATGCGCCCATCACCAATGCAAAGTGAAGCAACCTGAAACGAATGTTCTAGAAGAGAGATCGAACCTGTGCTCCGGGTGCTATGCCATTGATATGTGGCTTCGTTGCGTCATAACCGGCAGCGATCGCCGCCACATGTGAACCATGGCCGCCAGTAGGCACGACGACTTCGAGATGATCAAGGCTGTGAATGTTGACACAATAGTTGACCATATCTGAAACAAGTCTCAATGGTCGATGACCTAGCAAACCTCGAGCTGTAAGCACTCCATATTCTTGATTTCTCCGAAACGATGTGAGGACTTTGCATTTCTCCAGCTGACCGTTGAATGTGGTATCGAGGCAAGCTCTAAAGACCCCGAATACTACACTTTGAAGAACGCGAACCGAGGCTCCTTTCCGTCGTTCCAAACGATACAGTCGACCGCCGGTCCGTAGTCTTCAAGACTCTCTAGCTGCTTGATAGCTTCCACCATTGAGGCATAGTTCTCTCGATCGGCTCTGTCCGACTGAAAAGAGGTGTTCAATAATACGATGCCTTACCGGATCGGCGGAGTAGCCACCAACACGTGTTTCGTGGCTGATCAACTGCCTGAGGGCGTCAGCTTGAGCATGCTGCTGTTCGGCTTTTGAACACGCCTCCTTTCGTTCATCCTTTACTCAAAGTAAGTTCCAGAACCGGTCAAACCTTGACTCTTCTTAATAAGCTTTTGTTGTAGAATTCATAAAGTGGTTTCACTCCAACATGATATTTTCCGCTTGGGTTCACCCATGAGGACGGAATCTAGGAACTACTTCGCAAAGTTGCACAAACCTTCAGATAACGCCCTGAAAGACCGCGGATCTTTCCATCGACGACGGTCCTTGTTTCGGACGTGTCGACGTCACCAGCACCCGAACAGTCGTGGCAGTGGATCAACTTAGGTCGGCCATCTGGGGTTTTCTATAAAGTTTTCACTCTTTCTCTCTGGTCAAAACGAATGAAACCTGCAGACAGCTAATTCCGGGGTCCACACCCGTATCGAGAATTGCTATAAGGACGCCTCGACCATCGTAAGTGGGATGCCTTTTTAGGAAGTCTTCCTGAATTCATCTCGTTTTCAGGACTAGATTGTCTTCTTAACCATTTGAGTGAGATTTTTCGGAACGAAGTGTCGAATGGAGTCGGGAAGGACAACCTCCTCCGAAGAGCTCCAGTCTTCTAGCTCTTCTCGAACCTTCTCCTCCGTCATCTCTGAAAGTTGAGCACGTGTTGCGGACACAGAACGCGACCAGACAGCGCAAAAAGCGGAGACGCACTATTGATAAGACTAGGCATCGAGGTGTAATGCATTTTTTCCGAGCACACAAATATGTCTGGCAAATTAATATTGTAAATTAGCAAATTCTGTATAGTTTTCATGCAATGAGACGTATTCAGAGAAGACGAGAAAAGAGCAAGAACATCCAATCTTCTCTGCATTACTTGAAAATGTAAACAAAAGCTTTTTCCTAGCAAGAATACGAAGACGAAAGAGCGAGAGAGAGAAGGTTTGCAATAACAATTTTGAAAGCAGCCATAGTGCGAAATGAGTGCGACACTTGCGCGATTTGAATTCATGTGCGTCGCTCGGTCTTCAAAGAGTTCAAGCTTTATTGCACTCCATTGAAGTCATAATTTACACGTTGGGAGAGGGTACTTTAGCACAATCTTTGGTTTAGGAATCGTAAATCAAGCACAAATGAAGGTTTGGTTAAGTACTTGCTTCGTGAACGGGAAACAACACGAGTCAAGCGGGAAGACGCACGGCGTATGATTGCACGGCAGGAACGTGTCGTAGTCTCCATCGCTGGAACAAATTGTGGCACAAAGTACACTTCTCTTACTCGCATATCGATCCTGGTGGAACGCAAACACGCGAATGAAGTTGACTTCCGCAAGCACCGCAAGTGAAGTTGCAAGATGTGCCTTCAGTTGGTTCCCAAGTCGTCCATTCGCCGATGAAATCCTTTGCCTAGGAGTTTCTTTTGGAACGAATGTTTGTTTATTTCTCACCACTTCTAGAACACAGTGCGGGTAGCCGTCGAACGAACGAACAACCTCTCCTTTGCAGCATGGAGTCTCGCCCTCACAGACAGGACCACCACACGCTTCGGTTTCGACTGACGGACTGCATGAACGTAAAAAAAACTGATGAAATCTTCTTACGCATCGTCGCAAGGACATCCGTGTTTCTCTGAGGCGCATGTTCGGGTGCGCGTCCTTGCCCCGCAGAGTCCACATGTCGCGTTGCACCGGCTCCATGCACTCCACGAATTCCAAAGCCCTGTTCCCTCTGAAACAAAAAATGCATTAGCCAAGCTTTTCTACCCGGATCACAAGCGGTAGTCTGGCGATGGATCGGCGCCGCCCTCGCTGCTGGATGACCGCAATACCAGCGAGCTGGGTTGTGGCCAACTGATTTGACATATGGGGCGCAACAAGACGTTCGTGGGTAGAGGCAAATATTATCGTTACATGGCCGCTCGACCGTCGTTTCGCCACTGCAGCATGCAAATAAGGAAAAAAATGTAGCTGTCAACTAACTCGCAAGGACATCCGAACTGCAAGGAGAGACACTTTCGAGTGGCCGTATGTATGCCACAGTTGCCGCACGTATCGTTGCAAGGTGTGACCGCCGTCCACTCACCCCAGATTCCACCTGGTGGGCACGCCGTCACTCCACAAGTATTCACATATTCCAGCTTGAGTTGTTCATTTTGTGGCTAAATATAGTCCTCACAGTGAGTGAAGACAAACCTGGGGGCCACAGATAATCGTCCCGTCGTAGTTGCCGACGGAGAATCCAGGGCAGCACGCGTCACGCGGATGGAGGCACGGCTCAAGACCGCAATTCTCGGTCACTGTCTTCGGGCCACTACTCACTTTTGAGCATTCAAGCAAGCCTTACGTGCACGGACAATCTGGCTCGGTGAGACAAACGCGCGACTTCGTGATTGTGGCACAGGAGCCACAATAGTCCATGCACGATTTGGGATAGCTTGACCATTCCGACCACATTCCATGAAGAGGACAGCATCCCTCATCGGCTACTGTATTTGCCAATTCAGCCAACGCCATCAAAGGAAGCAGTAGAATAAGCATTCGTCGTCGCATCTAGATTTTATCAATTGAATAGGTTCAGCAAGGGCGAGTCAATCTGCAGGTGGAGAAAAGGGAAAGTGAACGAGAGGGAAAGGAAACGTTCTGAAGACGGGTCGAGATTCGAGAGAAAGGGTTGGATAACGACGTGGGTGGAAGAAAACAGGTCGTCTAACCACAGCCGCACCTCGTCGCCTCGCTCACTTCCCACGCATTGGGAGAGGAAGAAATCTGGCCAACGGAACAGACACATTGGAATCGCAAAATGCAATCGAAGAGCTGGAAGTTATTTACTCGTGAAGACAAAAGACGATGAATTGCACGAATCAACTAAGACTCATATCAATGTTACGCACAAATATCATGGATGCCTACACATGGGCAGAACTCTCAAGCGCAAACGAATTGCTTGTTTGCAATTTTCTTCGTAAATGTTCCACAGCATGAGTGTTTCGGGAAAAGACAAGGAACACGGTTGCACGGCTGATCGCCGTTGTACTCCCCGGCTCTGAAGCCGCAAGTTGACAAGCCGTTTCTTCCTCACCCGCATGTGGTTCCTGCTGGAAGGCAGAAACGATGCTGACGTTGACGACCACAAGCTCCGCAAGTATCAGTGCAGGGTGCTGCACCAGCATCCGCCGTCCACTCAGTCCAGGCTCCAGCACCCGATGGCTGAAGAAGAAATCGAATCATTCAAATGACAACAAACGGAACAAACGGTGTCTTTCAAGCAAATCTGAAATCCGTCGAAGCTAATGGCGATGGTGCCAGTGCAGCACTTTGATCCAGATGGACAGACATTGCCGCCGCCTCCACAGGGTTCAGTCTCCGTAGCGGGCCTGAATGCCATAAGACTTTTGGTATGTGTCTTACTTGGAATCACATGGGCAGCCATAAGCAGCCGAGGCACATGTGCGCTTTCTTGTTCGCGTGCCACAGAGTCCACACGAAGCAGAGCACGCGGTCCACGGTCCCCAGGCGTTCCACAGTCCCTTTTTATCTGTCGAATGAAGTTTTGAGTAGGAAAACTAAAACCAGGATCACAACAGGTTGTCTGTTTAGGTGTCGGATCGGCTGATTGAATTGGACCACATTGGAAGCTTCGCGTCTCATGATCGACAATCTTTGTGTACGGCGAACTACAGGATCGCAGTGGGAACACACAGGGAGTGGTTCCACATGGTCCCGTCGATTCCGTTGGTCCCCTGAAAAGTACAGAAAAAGATCTTAAGCTTACGTGCAGGGACACTCGTACTGATCGGATAGACAAAGTCGAGTTCGCGTCTGAGTGCCGAAGGCGCCGCAAGAGCTTGTGCATGCGGTCTTTGGCGTCCACTCACCCCAGATTCCCTCTTCGGGACAACACGTCTTACCACAAGTATTCACATATGGGTTTTCTGTCGGCGCCGTGGGCTAAATGCTTATATGCGCGACCAACGTGGTTTTCACCTGTGGACCGCATATAATGAGGTTGTTCCAAGCGCCTTGAGCATACGGTGGAGCGCATGCATATCTCGGGTAGACACACGGCACGATCCCACAGTTTTCTGTGATCGTTGTTGCACCACTAGATTCGAATTTTTTTGCTTCCAAAGGAGGAAAACGAACGTGCATGGACAATCGGGCGCCGAGAGACATGTGCGCGTTTTTGTGATCTTAGCGCCGGAACCGCAATTGTCGGGACACGAGGCGGGTGTGCTCGTCCACTCGGACCATTGGCCGTATTTCGGGCAGCATGCTGGCTCAGCGTTTGCAATCAGATTCTGCTCATAATCAGAAGATGTGACCGTGTGAATAAGAAGAGCTGTTAGAACAAGTCCAATCTAAAAAGGATCTATTACTTGAATTAGTTGTGCAAAAGTAAAATGATTAAGAGAGGGACAAACCGTGAATAACATTGAGCCAAGAGACAGGAGAAGCCAGCACTCCGCCAAGGCCACGAACAACGGGACTCAATGGAAGTCGAGCAGCAGGAATAAGAGAAACGGGATACGAACTGAACATGGAAATGAAGTGTCCGCTAGACGGAGGCGAACGAAAATGAAAGGATCAACGAGGAAGTGGCATCCTCCCCATTATCCCGATCAACTTCAAAATTTCGCCTGTACACGTTGTTCATGCATTAACACTTTATCAGGTTTCAGTTCACCGAATAATTACTGTTTGTGTTCAACCGCCAGGGGATTTTGCAACAGGTGAGAGACATAGTTTCATACACGAGATGTTTTGTGCAACGGTAAAGAATTTCCAGTGATGGTACAATTAGTAGTAGGAGTCTTGTACTTGTGTCTATGCCCTTAGGCACAGACGAATTGACGATCGACGATCTTCTTTGTGAAGGGCGCGCAGCATGAGGAACGCGGGAAGAGACACACCGTGTTGTTGCAAGGCAAGTAGGCACGATACTCACCAGCTCTATAAAAAGATTACGGTATCATGGTGGCCTAAAATTTCTTACCCGCATGTGCAGCCCGGTGAGAGACAGAAGCGCTCGTGGAGTCGCGAGCCGCAATTACCACACGTGTCATTGCAGACTGACGATCCGTAAGGCTTCCACTCAGTCCATTGTCCTGTGCATGCAGGCGGCTGCAAAATGGCCGTTGCTTGATAAGATCTCTGCTCACCGTTTGTTCGACGCAGACTGGATAGCCATCATAACTAGTGATTTGCACTGATGGAGGGCAGCAAACGGTTGTTCCGTTACACGGGTAGCCATTACACTTTCTGCTATCCGTCGTCGGTCTGAAAATGAAATGTTGAATAGTTTTCGCCAAATTCGATCGTACGAGGAGTCACAAGGGCATCCGTAATCCGAGGAAGCACATGTTCGGTTTCGAGTTTGTGTGCCGCAAAGACCGCAGGTAGCTGAACACTTCTGCCAAGGTCCCCAGTCGTTCCAAAGTCCTTTGCCTTCTGCAAGATTTCGACCTGTTTGTCGTTTGCATTATTTACCTGGATCACAGCAAGTGGTCTGTTCGGGAATCGGATCGGCATCTAGCGGTCCGCAGTAGAAGATTCGCTTCACAGTGTCGATGACCTTCTTGTAAGGATTGCAGCATGAGGAACGCGGGAAGAGGCAAACGGTCGTAGCGCAAACCAGGTCGGACTGCGTCGCTCCACTGAAACAGAGCGATGAAATTAGTCGAAAATTATAAGTTCAAAAACAGTCAGCTATTGAAACTCGTGTGCACTTACGTGCAAGGACATCCATACTGCAGCGATAAGCACTTCCTCTTCTTGGTCTGAATTCCACAAGAGCCGCATGTGTCATTGCAAGTTGTGACGTTCGTCCATTCTCCCCAAATTCCTGCGCTCGGGCAGCAAGTGACACCGCACGTGTTGATATAGTCTCCGGGATCAGTGACATTTGGCTAAATAATTTTTACACTGAATGAAGATACAAATACCTGAGGACCACAGGAAATTCCATTTCCATCCGGCCAGGCTCCTTGCACAAATCCTGGGCAACATGCGTAGCGCGGATACACACAGGGAACGATTCCACAGTTCTCAGTGATGGTTGCCGGCCCACTAAAGTTCACTCTCTGAAAAAGAAATGCCGCCATACGTGCAAGGGCAGTCCGGCTCAGAGGTGCAGGTTCGAGTCTTCGTGATGTTGCCGCATGATCCGCAAGCATCCACGCAGGCAGCCGGAGTTTTCGTCCATTCAGACCAAATTCCATTTTCGGGGCAGCAAAGCTCTGCTGTGGTTGTTGCAACGCCTGTTGTCGTCGTCTCGGTGCCGGGACACTCTGTTGATGCCACCGGTACTTCCGTGAGGTTCTAATGAATAAGATTTAGCCGCAGAGAACAAACCGCCAAAGGTCCGCAGATGATCGTTCCGTTCCAGTTGCCTTGTGTATACGGGTTACAGCAAGCCATATCCGGGTAAACGCAAGGCACCGCATCGCAGACGTATGTTTGTGTCGCAGCCCCACTGAAAGCGGTCCGTCTAAACAATCTAAAGCATACGGGCAAGGACAGCCGTTTGCTTCCGTGAGACAAGTACGAGATCTTGTGGTAGTGTGACATGAACCGCAAGTGCCACCGCAGGGGGCTTCTGGGCCCCATTCGGACCAGATTCCACCGGCCTTCGGGCAGCAAGTATAACAAGTTGCTTCGTACTCCACGTCCGGAGGCTCCTGAATCAAGGTTTGCTCACTTTACAATGAGACATACCGAGAACGGCCCGCAGACAAAGGTTGCATTCACAATGATTTTTTTGTATCTGTTTCCATGACAGCATGTGCTTTTTGGGAAGAGACAAATGGTTCCTGGACATTCGACATCCTTGGTGCTTGGTCCACTGGAAAAGCATTACATATTTAGAATTAAACATACGAGCATGGGCAGCCGTCGCCCGCAGAGAGACAAGTGCGAGTCTTTGTCTGAATTCCGCAGTATCCGCATGTATCATTGCATGTGCCGTCCGCCCAAGAGGACCAGATGCCTCCGAGAACGCAGCTACCAGGACAGTCGGGAATGACAGTAGTTGCCGGACAAGTATAGGTCGGTGTGGGGTCCGTATAGTTAGGCTGAAAACTATGACCAAGAGCCTTACAACTAGTACCAGAGGTCCACAGATGATCGTTCCGTTCCAATTGCCTTGGGTGTAGGGATCGCAACAGGCCATTGCTGGATAGACACACGGCTGCGCGTCACATACAATGGTTTGCGTCGGGGAACCCCTGAAATTTGGCTTCACGAACTGTCGACCGAAACTACATGCAAGGGCATCCATTGCCAAGTGTCAGGCAAACACGATTTCGAGTAGCTGTGGCGCAGGATCCGCAAGTTGAATTGCACGGCGTTTCGTTGGCCCATTCTGACCAAATTCCACCCTCAATCGGACAGCACTCATAGCATTCCGTTGAAGGAGGCGGGTCGGTCGGCGGCTAAAGAGAATGAAGTTAAATTCCCATTTGAACAGACCGTGTATGGACCACAAACGAAGGTCGCGTTTTTGATCACTTTCTTGTAAGGATCACAACAAGTGCTGCGTGGAAACAGGCAAATCGTTTGATTTGTCGGGCAAGGACGTGCGCGAGTCGAAGCTCCACTGAAATTGGATCCTAGTTATGAGGAAAGAGAACGAACGAGCATGGGCAGCCGTCGGCAGAGGACAAACAGGTTCTCGTGAACGTTGTCGTTCCGCACATGCCGCAGGTGTCATTGCATGTTCCTGTTTCCGTCCATTCTGACCAGATGCCGCCAAGAACACAACACTCGGTTGCGACGGTAGTGCCAGTTGTCGTCTGAAAACAAAATTTTTCATTAGACGCAGAGAAAAATGCGACGCATTCTTTGGCACAATCCGACTTAGATTACTACTCTCCACAAATTTCGATAAAAATTTCAACGGCCTCTAGTCAGAATTTTAGCAAATCAAAAGACGATTAGCTGAACTCGCAATCAGTACGCCAAATCCAAGCCCTAACCCTAACCCGCACTACAAGGTCTGCCATAAGAAGAGTCTAAAATCGCTATTCTCATAAGGACGGTTTCACTTAAAATTTTGCTTCTCGTAGACGACAAATCCGGACGAGAAATAACTTACAGATGCCGCGCATTCGGTTGACGGCGGTTCATCGGTGGGAGGCTGAAATTTCGTTAATCAAATACCCATCATTTGAAAACAAGTACCGTATATGGTCCACAAACGAATGTGGCGTTCAGGATAACCTTCTTATACGGATCGCAGCACGTGCCGCGTGGGAAAAGGCAAATCGTCTGATTTGTCGGACAAGGGCGTGTCTGCGTGGTACTTCCGCTAAAACAAATCGCTTTCCAGGCAATAAAAATACAGACGAACGTGCATGGACAGCCGTTGGCGGCCGACAGGCAGGTCCTTGTAAACGTAACAGTACCACACAAGCCGCAGGTATCATTGCAAGTTCCAGTTTCTGTCCAAGCCGACCACACTCCGCCCACATAGCAGTCGCATTCTGTAGTAGTCGCCGTCTGAAAACACAGGACTCTTCGATGAACATTATCCTGACAGTAAGTTTTTTAAGTGATCTCGTAAAAGCAATCCAACTCCCGAAACATAACAGGCAAAACAGGTTTTCTAACTTCTCAGCAATTGGCCCAAATCAAGCAATTCCTGCAAAAAGGATCGATATGAAATCTTCTCCACTTCAAAACTGAGCTCCGAGAAACTATCAGAAACATCTCAAACCAGTTACTTGAGTCTTCCTAATTAAAAATACAAATTCGGTAAGCCAGTTGAGATTTCTGGATCACGAGGCAGAGACGATGATCGATTGCGACGAATGGCTTACTGTTGTCGGCGTCGTGGTAGTGGTCGTGGGTGTCGTGGTAGTGGTGGTGGGTGTCGTGGTGGTCGTCGTCGGCGTCGTTGTGGTAGTCGTCGTGGTCGGCGTTGTCGTCGTCGACGTCTGCAATCACATCATTACACCAATGTCCGAACTGTTCGTTCAACTTTCATCCTCTGGCCCCATCAAAAGAACCCCAGGAGAACTTGACTTTTGCTTGTGAATTTGAGAAGGAAAGAAATCAAAGGTTCTCACAGTGGTGGGCGTTGTGGTCGTTGTTGTTGGAGTAGTTGTGGTAGTTGTTGGCGTAGTCGTCGTCGTCGTCTGAAATAATCATTGGGTAAGATTTCTGGATCAGATTTGAAGCAGGCCGACGAGACAGAG
>JAQIXL010000595.1:0-28113 GCA_034700245.1 Poikilolaimus oxycercus | reverse complement strand
GTTGAAAAACGGAAAAGAAGAAAAATCTTGCCCCGGTCGCGCGTCGCGGTCGCGGTCGCGGTCGCCGAACTCTGAACGGGGCTTAAGGCAGCAACGGAAAGAGGTTAAACGAGAAACATTTCACCTTGTCTTTTTCACTCTTCTTCTCCCCTCCCCCCCCCCCCCCTCCACTTCGACCACCTCCAAGGTGTTCTATTCTCAGCGAGCGGTCGTCGCCCGTTAGCCATTTGAAGAATGAGAAGCGTCTCGTTCAACGACATCTAACGACAATTCTTCGTGAACTTGTCACTGAAGATGGCCCCCTTCGACCCGAAAACAATAGAAACACTTGGGAAAGGAGTCACAAGTCGAACGACGTTTCACTTTCTTCCAAGACCTTCTCGACTGCCTCGCACACGAAAACAATCGCTCCAAAGATCAACATCGTGCCAACGAATTCTTTATTATTTAATCTTTTTACATTATTAATGCCTTATGTACAAGCGGCTCATACGATAATGTACGAGGCTAGGGCTGAATTGGCATTGGGGCCGAAGCCCTCAAGGCAGCCTCGTTGTTGCAGGGTCAAGGTGTCGGCTGTCAGGGTGATCACTTCTGAAATCATTTTGATTACATTTCTTTCGCTATTTTAAAAGCTTCTTCAATGCTCGGGTCTTCCCTATCAAAAGCAGAACCGAGCATCATCACGCTCGCTTCGTCGCGCTCGACATGGCAAAAACGGGGCGGCGGCGTTTCTCTAACGCTTCTTGCTTGCCACTTCGCTCGGTTTTACGACTTTCACCCCTTCTCGAGGTGCCGTCGACAACGAGGACCCAAGGAGGAGGAGAGAGGAAAGAAACTCGCCTTGCTGTGTGTCATGTGTGAGAGCAAAGTCAATGGTCTTGACGATGGCCGACTTCACACTCGCCGGGTCGAGCGCTCCACGGGTCGCCGTCACGAACTGAAACTCATTTGCACCGAGTGAAGGGGGAGGGGGAACTGACATCGCGGTACATGGACGACTGCTGCTTAAGTGGATCAGCGAATCCACGATAAAGTTCCTGCAAACGAAGAGAGGTTGAAGGTCTTAACCGATTTCTCTTTTTATCAACGGATCGACGAGGGAAAAGGGTGAAAGCCCAAATTTGTCCTATTTGACCGAGAGAGGGCATTTCGTCATGTTTTTCGAGTTTTCAGAGCCTTTTGAGTTTCTTTCGACGAAAAAGCCCTCTACAAGAGACAGCCAGGGGGGAGCGGGAAGAGGCTGGACGGACTGGAAATGCCCGTCTTCCCACTGACCTCACGCGACATTCGAGTGCACGCCTCGAGGACCCGTTGACCGGTGCCTTCGAAGGCCGGAGTGACGAAGATGTTGATGAAGATGTAGGAGAGGACATCTACGCTCTGATATGGAGAGCCTGTGGTCGTCGGGAGCAGCGAGAGTTGGGAGAGCTATTCTGTTTCTTTCCTGAAGAGGGAAACTTACGAGCTGTTGGAACTTCAAGCACGGAATATCGGCCACTTTGATGCCATAGATTGCAAAGGGATTTCGAAGAGTCACATCTCGGCAGTTTGACTGAATTCTCTCAGTCTTCCCTTTAATCCACTTACAATAGCATTGTAATAGCGATCTCCGAGGACGAGGCTGAGGGAGGCGCAGACGACGACTAGCCTTAGGAGCATTGTTTTCTGGAGAAATTCACTTCTGCAAAGAAGAAAATGGTGTTTACGACTACGGAACAGGGCAATTCGACGAACTCGAGTGAAAAAAAATTGGTTCGACTTCCAGGATTTTCTGTATCAAACTGCCCTTTCGAGAAAACAATCACTGAACAAAAGCCATAAACCGTGTAGGTGCAGACGATTTATATAAACGGGCTAATGAAGAAGATAACAAAACGAAGGAAATTAAATCCTGTCATGATCAATGCGATCTTGACTTGAGAAAGAAGAGAGAGACAACACGTGCAGGAAACAGCTGATGCTGCGCGGCTCCTCGTCTTCTTCTTCTTCTTCTTCTATGGGGGACACAACGGGCGGTTCTCGATGTCTCGTGCACCTCCTTTCGGGACACCCCCAACGACCACCGACACTTCTTTGTTCCGTGGAGACTGAAGAGTCTGCCACTTCTGAGTTCGACTCTTCTCTTAACATGAGAAAGAGTGCAAAAGATGGCATGAAAGAATGAGCAGCACGATATTTACAGACTTGTGAAGTGTTTTCATAAAACCTTTCAATTGTAAGATAGCTCATGCCAAGATTAGAAAACATTTGAAGTGGAAGGCACTTTCTAGAAGATCCGGGACCCAGAATTAGCAACGACAACAGAAAAGAAAAGACAAGCGACAGCACCTCGATATAATTCTACCACCGCCCAGTTGTCTCTCGCTTTATATGGAGCCCGGTTCAAAGTTGAGGAGTGGCACTTGAGGGGAGAAGAGAAGAGAGACCCTCCCCCACTTCTACTTTGGCACCTTTGAGTACGTGAACTTGATGAGCTGGAAGTAGAGAACACGGGAACGTTTGTGAATAGTCTTCAAGAAGCATCAAAACAGAAGCAGGAAGAAGAGTTCGCAGAGAAAGCAAGAGCTTCAAACCTACACGTACAGTCTTCGATTGATTGTGAGAAGATGTTAAGAGCAAGGAATGAGAAAGACTAACCAGGCGACACCTTTATAGCCTCTTTCCAGCAAAGCAAAGAGACTCGAGAGCGTGACGAAGTTCGCTAATTGTGGACCAGAACTCCGCCTCGTCAAGAGAGAACAAGGCGAGACGACATGAAACATGTGACAAGGTCTCGCCTCCTCTTGAAGCATCGAAGAAGAACGAAAGAGTTCAGGTCACGCGGGAGTCTTCATTGAATGACGAGCAAGAGACCGCAACACCGAGCACTGAAGGGGGAGGTGTTGGATACTCCAAGGTCAGACAAGTCAACACTTGACTATCTCCAAGTTCTGCACGAACCGGGAAGAAGAAGACGTTGGACGAGGAAGTTGTAAAAACTCTTCTGCACTCTCGTTGTGTTCTCGTTCCTTCTCTTTCATTCATCACATCAACGATCATGTTTTTCCCACTCCGTCCAGTCTCTGGTCTGCGATGCGCATAAAGAAAAGGCAAGAAGAAGGAACCAATTGACTCTTACGTACATCTCCACCAGAAAAAATAACAAGTCATGCTCCCTCTTGCTTCTTTCTCTTGTTCTCTTTGGCGCCACGTAATTCGGGTCGGAAGTGCGCTTCTTTGATTTTGGACGTGTTCGTCTCAAGTTGCTCCTTCTTTCTTTCTTCACCTCCCACGAACAACTCTTGAAGGTCTTCTAGGGTATGAAGAAGAGTTTGCAGCGGTTCCCACATAAAGAAGAAGCTGTTTCGTTGTTTGAGTGTGCATTGCTTCCACTATAAGAAGAGCTTGTTTTGAACGCCTTCTCACTCTCTTCAAAACGGTGTTCCTCGAGGTTTCGCCCATGATAGCCATGACCTTGAAGGAGGCCTGAAGAAGCCGGCTTTTCATAGACATTTCGTGTACATCCACAGCGAATGCGTGAATCCAACGGAGAAGAAGCTGTCAGACTAGAGTGACCGCTATCTGATATCCCCCTTGGCGGCTCTCTTCTGTCATGTCAAATCATTCAGTGGAAGGAGACCGAACGACAACAAAGGCGGGGGCCGACTTAATTTCCGGTCGAACTAATGTAATCGACCCATGTTCACCACACCCTCAGATGCACTATTTCATTGTTTTGGAAAAGGGGAAACATCTTTTTGAAGAAAGAGGTTGATATTGAACGATTTGTCTCTGGGAGCACTCGGAATGAATAATCGAGGCAAGAAGACTGAATCAAGGTGTTGACTGGCACATCTCCTCTCTCGAAGATTGGCGTGGGATACAGGCAAAGAGGGCGCCGTGAAAGATGCAAGGTCGACAGGCACTTTGTGAGGATGCACGGCTGTCAACTCCTTGTCCTCTTCGTCCTCCTCGTCTTTGCTCTGGAACAGTAAGCTTGAAAATTGACAAATGATCTCTTTCAAGGCTCTCGGCCAGTCCTGTCGTCCTTCCGGGTCAAAGCAAGTCGGTTCTCTCTGGTAAGTGCATACTTGCCAAGAATGTTCACTTCAATTTCAGAGAAAATGAAGCGTCTTGCCCAGCTGGAGGCGAAGATTCGCGTCCTCTTCAAGTACACGGACCCCGCTTTGATGGATAAGGTGAAAGTCCCAAGAGATCACGACTTTCTAGACTCTTCATCGCTTTGCCGAAGACGAGAACAATGTGGTCGCCGTTCTCTACATCCTCTCCAAGCATAACGCGCCGGTTCGAGTTCTGCAGCAAATGATTCTTCCTTCTTCAGATGCATCACTTCTTATCGCTGATCCTCGACAAGATCCACAAAGACCTCGAAAGCAACTGGACGGCAACCGTGAGTTCATTGGACCATACATACATGTGAGGATGTTTTCAGATCCTGAAGCTGATCAAATGTCCTTACGTCAGTTTCTTCTTCATCATGCTTCTATCCACCGTCTTGCTAGTCAACTTTCTCAAGCGCAGATTCTTAACTCCGGTGATACTCAAGGAAACTCCACCGAAGAACTCGGTCGAAAACGAAGAAAAGACTGGCAAGATGACTACTTGATGAACTTGAAGGATCCAAATTGTGTTGCTCTGAACGTTTAGTTTCCTGAAATGAACGCGAGAAAACAAGCCACGGTGCTTGGTGTGAAAGGTTCTTATTTGCCCTCTGCAGGGCGTTCAAAAATTGCCTATTGCACCCATGTTTCAGGGGCAATGGCGGGCAATTGGGAAAAGTTTTCAACCAGCAATAAACGCAACTCGGCTAAGCCTCATTGTTCACGTTATCGCCTCTGCGCAAAGCTGAAAAGCGTCACAATTGGGTGGTGACCCTCGCGCGACTGCCGCGTATTCGCGCCGGGTTAACACTCAGCGGCCTCATAAATGCTGGGTCTGCGCTCCTCAGTTGATTTCAATTTTGTCCATTGACTCTCCAGTTTCGTAGTTTTCAAATAACTTCTTGAATAGCTGTTCTCATTACGAGTCGTTGATCTTTGATTTGAACGACAAGTTGAGCACTTGGCGATATCGAACACATGCCTTCGTATTTCACGCCTTGACAGTTTTTGTTACGCAATTCACTCTCCTGTTTCACTCACTGCAAATAAGTTTCAAGAAATTGGTCAGCCGATATCACCATCAAACCTCCATGAAAATGTTTATTGATGAAGTGCAACTTTAGGTACATCGGAATGGGAGAAGGAGAGAATGTATCATCTGTCAGTGACTACGTGAACCCTTTTGACCATTTATAAAGCGTGAAGACTCAAACAACAAAGATTTGAGCCACTTCATCGTACTCGTAGGTTCGTTTCAGGAAGGCGTCCGTCACTCGGATTCCCGAGATCGTCTGCAAACTTGCTTCAAAATGATCTCACGGCACTCACATGAAGACCACTGGTGACGGGAAGGAGTTCGACGTTGAAGTCCGTGGTGGCTCCGGGTGGGAGTTGACCGAGGGAGACGCCGCTAGTGGAACAGAAGACGAGGGACGATGCTGGTCGACGTGGGGCTGAAGGGGACATGGCTCGAGTCGGCGCCGTCGTCGGCGTCTTCGCCGCTGCCTCGGCTGCGAGCTCCTCACCGTCAGCGAATCGTAATCGAAGATCAAGAGAGCGATCACTAAAAGAGTCTCCTTCTTCTGAATGAAGACATACCAGCAGTTGTGAAGACGACATGAGACCTGAAAGATCTGTCTGAGTCGGACTGTGGAAGGTGCCTTCTCCACCGTCAATCGAATGTCACCACTGCCAGGTGCCTGAAGGTTCCACGATGAGAAACTTCCAAGGGGCCAACAATTCTTTGCAACGAGCTTGTCTGCAGCCGTCCTCTCTCGCCCATCGTCGTCCTCCAAGTCATGTCCAGCTTCCCGATGTTCGTCACGTCCCTAATCCTTCACTTAAAAGACTCCTCTGCTAGATACCGATATCCTCGTGCTGGTGTATCCTTGGGTGAGAGACGGAAGAGGAACTGTCGAGCCTCCTTTGGTCGAAGGTACTTCGACTCGAACTCTTTCTCTCTGAATCATCGTTCTTGCTTTCTGAAACGTGGGACTAACGGGTCATAACGAGGTTGGAGTGGCTGAACCGCATAGTGCTCGGCCGCGTCGAGTTCCACGCTCTCCATGACCATGCTGACGGCACTCGTGTTCTCGATGAGCGCCTCGAGGAAGACGTCGTTGCTCTGAAACTCGTGACTATCAGCTAGTTGACAAGACTTTGAAGCCACGGACTTTGAAAGCAATCAAAAAGAGAGGACAAGAGAAGAAGAAGGACAGGAAGAGAGAGGCGAACTCACCATGTGGTCCTGCAACACTCAGAGAGGCGCGACTAGACGGCCCGGGAAGAGTACATGCAAGCAGCACGATCAGAGACTATTCTCTTTCTCTCTCTCTCTTCAAGCCATTCCAAACGGATTCAAATATTGCTTCGAGCAAACGAAAATCTCAATCGACACGGGGGACCGTACCTCGGCGTTGTAGAATTTCGTCTTCACATCGATGGGCTTGACAACGGGGAACTTGAAGAACTTTCTGAGGATCATCTGCTCTCCAAGAGGAGTCTTGTAGGTCGCCGAGGTGACTAGTCTGAAAGAGTGTTCATCGAGATGCAGCTCCGTTGTCATAGAGATTAAGTCTCGTCCAATATACTTGTAGCTAAGAGATGCCGCCAGATAAAACAGAGGACGTTTGAAGCAAGAAAGACAATGACAAGCAAACAGAAATGACGTGTGTGTTTGAGACTTCATATATGAAACACTTGAAACGAACATGTGCTGGCCGATCTCTTTGACTTCATGGGAGATCATCTCGCCTTCGCTTTCCTCTTCTTTCAGCGTTAGGTTCTGGAACATGGCGGTTTTAGACTTTAAGCTTCTCACCTGAAGACCGCATTCCAAGCTCACCCGCTGGGTATTCGTCTGCATGTCCGCCTGCAAGAGTTCTTCAATCTCTCCTCCGCCTTACCTTCACGGAGACTTCACTCACAGTTTGATCACTTTCATTCACGACTTGAACATAGAAGGTGAAGGTCTCGCCCAAGTACACCGTCCTGAAATTGTCCTTCAACTTCCCGATGGAAGACGAACTCGAGTGAATTGGGAGCTAGAAGAGCGACGCCTTGCGCAGGTCTCCAGTCGTCTCCCTCAGCCAGCTGAACACTCAAGGGATCGGCGGGATCGGCCACAAGGCGGTCTGTCGGTGTTGGCTCCTCGAAGTGCGGACGAGACATTCGCATTACTGAAGAATTCTTAGCTAGTTTACGGTTTTAGGCTGAGTTTATAAAGCAATCGCATCGTTGATTACAATTCGTCGGCCCTGTACTTACCTCTCAAAGAGATGAGATGCTGTGCCGCCGGCGACGCCACCGTTTCAGCCATCTTCGTGGTTTCTGTCTTCAGCCTCCTCTTTCTCCATCTCCTTCCCCTTCTCCGAGAGATACTCCCAGGGTTGTTCGCACCACTTGCTCTCTGTCTCTCCGTGTTAGCACTTCTTTCAACAATTCTTTACTCCGCACTTTACAGAACAAAAAACGGGGGACGAGGGAGGAGGTCGACGCCGTGAAGTCAAAGAAGGGGATAAAAGGGAGCTTGGCTTCTGTCCATGGATCCACGACCTCATCGAGAAGCATCAGAGACCGAGCGAACATCTACCCACCTCTAACTCGAGGATGAGCAGTATCGCTAGCGAGATAGCGTGTGACACCGGACCTACACCTCTTTTGAAGGTGTTATCCAGGCCACAGCCAAAACCGCCATGAAAACAGCGAGTTCCCCCTGGGACGAGCACCTCGTCGGTCTCGCTCGCTCCCTCGAAAACAACGGGAGAAGAGGGAGCGACGAGACGACAACGAGGCCCGTCCGAGGGAGACGCTCTTGTAGAAGGCCCGACTCGCTGCACGGCCAGTACCGACTCTCGGAGAAGAGAGCCTCTCTCGGCAGTCTGATGTCTTGATGAGGAGGATCCAGGTGAAGACACAAGCGACTTCGACGGGCGACACGGGAGGAGGGGGGAGGGGACGGACTTGTGGAAGAGACGCCAAGAAGGCGCAAAAGGAATAGAAGAATAAAAACAACAAACATGGTGTTTCGTGTAAACCTCAACTTGGGGAAGCGGCTCTAGGACTCCTGGCTGAAGACGAAGAAGGAGAAGGGAGAGATGCCTAGACTACAAAAATCGGATCTCTAACGTGGCAGACTCTTGGCTTTCAGGGAAATGTATGTGAACCGGGACTTCTACTATGAGAGCGGGGGAGGCTAAACTAGAAGAGAGATGGCATTTGCCGTGAAACCCTTACAGCCTTTCTACTCGAACTGAGAATCAAGAATTTTCATGTTTGCGAACGAGATTGAGTGTGTCGGTGCTAAAGATTTCGATCGGTAGAGCTTTTCGTGGACCCCAAATTGGCTGAGAGCAAAAAAGGAAACTCGGAGAGACGATACAAGTGTTATGGGAGAAGGCCGATGACTTCAAGGCATCAAAGTGCCTTGAAGGAATAGAATGGATGGGGAAGGGGACTTGAAAGTGTTGGACGAAGGCGATTTCGTGTAGGCGAACCAGGATGGAATCTGCAAACCGACTCCGTAAGCCTTCGACTCCAAAACCAAGACAGCTTTGACCAGCTAGAAGCGACAACTAAAGTTAAGCCATGCGGTGTGAGTGAACAGAGACGAGAAGCGGCAACAAAGGCATTCATTACTACACGTTCACAACCAACACACTTGTAATCAGGGCGAGAAGCCGAGTGAAGGTTTGTGGGTGCGTGAAAAGCAATGGACGAGGTGCAGTGAGGGAAAGGAGCAGAGTGTGAGCCTTCAAGGTAAAACACTCAACGAGCACGGAATGCCGGGTCAATGAAGCCTCACATCGGTGCACACATAAACACAACGCTAACACATAACGAAAGCACAAAAACGGTCATCAACGGGCAATTTACTTGGTGGAGTAGGGAAGACCGAAGACGCGGCTCAGGCCTTGCTCTCTGCCTCCTCGCCATGGTGATGTCCGTGATCGTGGCCGTGATCGTGGTCGTGCCCGTGATCGTGCGAGTGATCGTGTCCCTCGCAGCCGCCCTTCGATTCGTGCTTCGACACCTCATCGAAGTCTCCGACCAGCTCTGCAACAATCTCCAGTTCAATCTCCCGCCCTTTCCACGTTTGTGTTGTGCTTTAGGCGGCGTTCCCAAGCCGAGACACGGAGTGCGCCACTCAGACCAATGAGAGGAGAACCAGTTCGGTGCCTCGCGGCCGACCGCGCGTTTTCTCAATGCCATCCCAACTGGTCTGTCTCGCTCGTCCCTCTCCGCTTTGTGTAAGGAAGCGCGCGCGGTGTTGAGGACACAAGGCGACAGCTCCCGCCACGATGCCTTTGTTTCAATGCCGCACTTTTTCACGCGATAGACCCGCCACCGATGCCACGAAACTAACCGGGAACGTCGTCGTCTTCCGGTGCCTTGTACTGGTTCGTCACGTTGTTCGCCAGCTTCTTGAGATGCGTCAGCGACTCCGGACCGAGCTGATTCAGAATGCTTGGCAGCATGTCTGTGATTTCTGCAAAATAAGCCATCTTTACCACCCACGACCCTCCGACTTACGCTTCGACTCAGCAGATCCAGTGACCGAAAACGTGTTGGCGGGCACGGAAGCCTGCACCTTCGGGTTGTTGAAGTGGATCACCGAGCCGTCCTCCTTGATCATGTTCACCTGCAAAGCGCGAGTTAGCAACGAAGACGTCGAAATGTATGCTTAGAATACGTGAGCACATTCAACACAACGAACCTCCTCGATGCCCGGAATGTTGGTGACGGAGAGCTTCTTGAGGTTGCTCTGGAGCTTCTTGTCATCAGTGGCAGCGGTCTTGTGGACGACCTTCTTCTTCCTCCTGGCGGTACCCTGCAAAAGGAAAGCTTAGCAAGAATGCTAATGATTTACGAGTGAGAATGACAATAAAGCAACACCAGCTAAACCGGTAACGCTTCTTATCAGGCACGAGGCCTGGAAAACACACTCACCTTGCCTCCGGTGCGCACTTGCTCCACGTTGGCCTGGAGCTTCTTGATCTTCTCCAATGTCGCCTTGTCCATCTTCTAACGCTGCCCCACGAAGAGGTGTTGTAATCCCTGCAAATGACAACGAAATGACGAATCCTAGCCTTGGCACGGCAAAAATTATCACCACGAGCGCGAATTACGCGATGAAAACTCGAAGTTCAAGGCGATACGACTTCGAAACACAGGCATTTAGCAAGAAGCTAGTTTATATATGAGCGGCAGTTCAACGAAATCCAACACTAAGCACGACAAAGGAGCAGAAACAATCACGAAAGAGCGCATGGAGAACGTTCCCGGGCGCCGGAGGGGCGGAGTGCACGGCGCTGCGTAGCGGGCCGTATAGATACGCGCGCGTGTCGCGTCGCGGTCGTGCGTCGAAGGCCGCGGGTCGCTACGCAGCCATAACGACTGGCGCCCGCGCTCCTTTACTGGGCGCCGTTGGTGGCGCCGCCGTGGCTCTTTGATGAGTCAGCCGATCGCCGCCCGCAGCCCGCCAGTCCGCTCTTTCGACATCTCGCCGCCTCGCCGGGTCTTGATGTGACGTCTTCGGCGTCCCAGCGTTGCTATGCCCATTTCGTCCGGCTTCCGTTCTTATCCCCTAGTTCTCTTGTCTCTACTCGAGAAGTGCTTGTGCATGACGCCTCACGTGGTTCGCCAAGCGATTATCTTCGTGTCGTTCTAACCGTTTCTCTCCTTCTCTTCAATTGCAACATTGATTTCCTGTTTCTTTTGAAATCTCCTGATTCGTGTCACTCGTTGATTGAATAGATATCATGAAATGCCTTCTCGTCACTGAGTTGTCTGGCTTCAGTGCGTTTACTGGCGGCGGGCGAGAGATGAGCCTCTTCGGCAAGATCTTCGGCGGTGGCAAGAAGGAGGCGGCACCAACGCCGCAGGAGAGCATCCAGAAGTTACGGGAAACAGAAGAGATCCTCTACAAGAAGCAGGAGTTTCTCGAGAAGAAGATCAAGGATGTTGGTATTTTTGTTTCTTTGAACTACGTGAACAGTTTACCCTCTTATTATTGCTTTCATATTTCAGGAAGTTGCCACGGCTTTGAAGCACGGCACTAAGAACAAGCGGCTAGCGCTGCACGCGCTCGGTCGCAAGCGTCAATTCGAGAAGCAACTCAACCACCTCGACGGCGTCCTCCAAACGCTGGAATTCCAGCGGGAAGCCCTCGAGAACGCGTCGACAAACGCGGAAGTCTTGCAAGTCATGGGTAGCGCTAGCAAGGCGCTCAAGGCCGCGCACAACAACATGGATGTGGACCAGGTTCGTTTTCGAACTTCTTGCGTGCGGCTATCATCCTCCTGTCACTTAGAATTTTGCAATAAGCTCGCGCATTACAACGGGTTCACCTAGGTGTGACACAGAATTCCGCCATCAAATGATTACGCATTTCGATGACGCCGCAGGGGAGAAGAGTCCTCTAGCTGAGTCATCAAGTGCTCGGACTCGTTTTTGACCTCGAAAGCCTTTCTCAAGGGTCAAATCGGCGATGACATGTGATGTTTCCAGGTGCACGACTTGATGGAGGACATCGCCGAACAACAAGAGGTGGCCAACGAGATCGCCGACGCGATCTCCAACCCCGTTGGGTTCGCTCGTGATGTGGATGAGGACGATCTTCTCAAGGAGCTCGAAGCCCTCGAACAGGTGTGTCTTTTGCCCACTTAGTGTAAGTTGGGAAATTCAATGACGAGACAGGTGTTTTAATGCCATCGATTTTGTTATCGAACGTCGCCGACGAGTGATAAGCCTGGCTGCATTCGAGAAATGGGGCGTGTTTCGACAAATAAGGGGGCGAAGAGAGAAAGGCAAACATGGCCTCATTGTGGCTCACAAGAAGGGAAAAGGAAAACTACTAAGGCATGAATGAGATGACGTGTTTAGGAGGCTCTCGATGATGAGCTGCTCAAGGTGGAGCCGACGCCCGTCGTGCTGCCTGATGCGCCATCCAGTCTCCCCGCCGTGCCTGCTCCGGCTCACCGAGAGAAGAAGACAAAGGAGAAGGAGGTGGACGACGACCTGGCCGGCCTCGACTCCTGGATCAACGCCTGAGGCGTCGCCTTCTCTTCACTAAACGTTCGTGTACGAGCTCTCTTTTGTATTGTCGCCCATCCAACCCTTTGCTCTCTCGGTCTTGATTGCAACTTTTCTCTTTCTATGTTCCTCTCACCCTCGCCGATGTTTTTGAGTCAAAGTTCACATGAATTAGTCTGAGAATGGGGCCTGTCTTCCGAATGATGTGTCGCTCATATTCTAGTTCGAATCCTCATCAGACTTCGCTTTTCTCTCAGTGCGAAATTGTCCTTCACCGTCTTCTTTTTGATCCGTGAATCAAGCCAACTGGGAAAACGGTAGATCTTAATTGGGAACCCGCTGGATTACTTGTACGATAATTCTAAGCTGATCGATAATCTTTCCTTCCGTCTTCGTCGTCTAGTTCAATTGTGCATGTGTACATAAAAGTGTACCGAACTGAGAATCTCTGCAAAACATGTCCTGGACACCGAAGAAAGAAGCAACGAAATGAGGGGGGCGGCGATTCGTGGTTTTGCTCGACGATGACTGATGGATCTTATACCGGGTCGAGGCCCCTCCGCGCGGCCTTCTCTGCACTTTCATCGTCATTTATTTGGTGCTGAGCTGGTTGCCTTGATTTTCAATAGCCAAACACGGCTATGTGGCCCTTTGGTTTGCTGTTCAGTGCTTGGAGAGAGCGGAACGACGAGGCAGCGATCGTTCGTGATCGCTTGGAAGTCTGCAAAGAAGTAGAACTGCTAGTGGAGAGTGGACTGCGAGAAGTTGAAGCGTGCGTTTGACAGGGTGAGTAGCACGCGGCTTGCCTAAGGAGAGCAGATGCCGTCACTGAAAGAGGACAGTCGTCTGACGCCTTCCGGAATGACCGCGAGGAGGCTTCGCGAGGAGCGGACTCGCTTCCTCTCCCTCGAACTCGCCGCTCTCACTCAGAAGCTTCAGCAAGTGACTACTTCTCTTGAGTGTCTTCATAGCCTATGATCATTATGCACTTCGTTTGTCTCACACTTATGTAAAGAAGTGTTTGACTCGAGAACTTCTGCATGCCTTCTGCAATCAATTGGCGTGGTTTGTGGCATGGCTGGAGGCGATGAAGTGGTAGAACAGTAAAGAGTGATTTCCTTTTGACAGAGGAGGCACGAGTTCGTGAGCTCCTCGCTTCGATAAAGGCCCTGGAAGACCCTCTTGAATATCTTCAGCCAAGGAACGACCACGTCGAGAGGGCAAGGAGATGGATGAGAGAAAAGGAGGAGGCAGTAGCGTAGGCCGGCTTGAAGAGAAATGAAAGCCCATCCGGGATCTAGTACATGCGATCTTTTTCTCTTTCTATGGCTGACTTTTCTGCAGCTCTCAAAGTCGCATTCAAAGCAGAGCTTGAGCCAAGGAGAATGACGAGGAATCCTCACATCAGTTCACATCAGCATTCACGAGAGCATCAAAGACTAGTGGGTCGGTGTACCTTGTAGCCCTCTCTTTTCTTCCAAACAATTCCCGCACCATCCGGTTCTCCTGACCGATCAATAAGTGTCGTCCTCAACATCGAATGGAACAAACACGTCAACACGTCCATGGCAAACCGACGTTCTCCAACGACGCAAACTTGGTGCACTGCAAATGTGCAAGACCGCGCTTCAAGCACGTCAGCGTGCACGTTTGAAAGCTTTGCATCGTTTGCGTCGTTCTTGGTTGTTTTGCTCGTGTTGTCGTGTTTTCCTTCCCTTTGCAGTCGTGTTTCCCCGCCGCCCGGTTAGTCCATAGGCTCGCTGCAGCTCCGCGTGGGTCGTCCCTTCGTTTTGAGAGCTGCGTAGAGAATTTTCGCATCGTTTCGGCTCATTTGAACGTGATTTTCGAATTTTTCTTTACATTTTGCATCTTTGTTTGGCGTTCTGAAGTTCTCATCACCGTGACAATTCGCCAGAAGAGCGGTAGTGCTTGCCCCTAGCAGGATGTTGTCGTCCCCCTTCTACTCCCACATTTCGAAAGTGCAAGCTGTTCTTGGTCTATGGCGCGTTGCATGACGAGTGTCAACAAGGGAGTCGAACTTGTGAACGAAGATGCTGACAATTCCGCCCGGTGACCCGATAACAGAGCCCTCTCATGCCCATCGCGGCCTGCCGAGTTGTCTGGTTTCTCTCATGCGTACGAGCTATCTCACGCTGCGGCGTTTCTGCGTCGAATGTTCGCGAGCGCTGTCTCTCTCTCCTCTCTTTCTCGCTGCCACGCGTTTCTCCCCGTCCTTCTTCTTTCTGTAGTGCATGCCTTTCAATTGCCCTTGCTTGAAAGTTGGAATGTATTCAGATTTGAGAGTGCGCGCCGATGTTCATCGTCGCCATCTCGAACGCATTGCGGTCGTACTTCCAGGTTCGCTTCTCTTGCATCAGCTCGCTTGTACTACCTGCATGACATCCTAGCACACTGTGCTCTGTGCCGAGTGTGCGACAGAAAGTAGAATGCCAGACAATTCGGTCGCGCCCGCCCCTCTTCTCCCTTCTCCTCCCTCTCGATAGTGAAGGCTACGGCGTGCGCGCGCTCGCTCGGACTCAGTGTCTCTCTTATCGTTTGTCTCCCCTTCCTACTTTCACTCTTAACGAACGTCTTCTGGCAGTTTCTGCGTTGGTTTCGCACTTGGAAGTTCGCTAGGATCTTCGTGCTTAGCCTAGTTGCCGTGGCGACCGTGTAATCGCATGCGCTTTCCGCGTTTAGGATGCCAACGGCTATTTTTACCTCGGCGTGTTGCAGGTAGACGCTGCAACTTCGATGACCAACCACGCTGTGGCCGTCCTGCGCGGAGACGAGGGGGTCAAGGGCGTCATTCACTTTCAGCAGGTTTGTTCGGCTTCGTTGCTTCAACTGGACTGTTCAGAATTCCGAATCTGACCCGACGGTCGTGAAGGGCGAGGTGAGCGGTCTCACGCAGGGCCTCCACGGCTTCCACGTCCATCAGTGGGGCGACTCGACCAACGGCTGCGTCTCGGCCGGACCTCATTTCAATCCTTTCAACAAGACTCACGCCGGACCAAAGGTTGGTTCCTCTTGATGGTTGATGCAATGGCGTGATGTAGGACGAGAACCGCCACGTGGGTGACCTTGGCAACATCGAGGCGGGCGCGGACGGAGTGGCCAAGTTCGAGTTCACCGACAGCCTCATCAAGCTTCACGGAGTGAATACCATCATCGGTCGCTCGCTCGTCGTGCACGCCGGCACTGACGATCTCGGTTCGTCCATCTAGTAAGAGTTGTAACCTGTTGGTTTCAGGAAAGGGAGTTGGTGACAAGAAGGAGGAGAGTCTGAAGACGGGCAACGCGGGCGCTCGCGTCGCGTGCGGCGTCATCGCCCAGGCTGCTCCTCTGTAAGCCCCGTACGTTCACATCTTCGACTTTGTAATATCAACTTGCTTGCAGTGGAGAAGGCTGTCGACTGTGAGATCTGAAAGGCCGTCGTCTACGAGGTGTCTTCTCTCATCTTTCAAATTCGACTTCTTCTTCAAGTGCTAAGTTGTCCTTCCTCTGTCCCTTGTATTCAATTTGTTCTCTATTCTAAGTTCTGAGCGAGTTGATTCAGTATCGTGTAGTTGCTCTGTTCCTAAAGTAAAGTGACAAATGTTCGGAGATGTTCTGCACATTTCTTCCCATAGAATAGTTGATTTCTGTTCGAATTCTTCCCTTTGTCTCTGTAGTAAAGCCTTTCCGATGTGTCTTGTGAACATGTAGCTATCATTGGGAAGATTTTATGTTCACAGGATAGAGAAACGTCCTCATTTTGGTGGTTTTGAAATCGTTGAGAGGACGGAGATCGTTTGGAGACCCGCTGAAGGAGTCCTAAGGAAGACTAGTTTGGACAGGATTTCACAACAATCGGAAGAGTTTAGGATAGCCTTGATATGGGACAAGGGAACGTCTTGGATTCTGATGTGTCGGCAATAGCTAGGAAGTTCAACAAATATCAAGGTGAAGTAGAAGTGTCAAAGAAGAATGGCAACGACGGTTAGTAAAGTGCACTCAGTAGAGACTTTAGCTGTCAACTTTGGAAGGTTACAAGGAAGCTCAGGTTGTCTAATGCTATCTGCAATCTCTAGCGAAGCTTCTTCAATACATAAGATGGGAAAAGAATAGGATATTCTAGAGGTGCAGATGATTCTCGAGACGGCATGAGTCTCCTCCTAGTCGAAATCGTTCTGTAGTTGCTCGGCACGGTGGTATTGCTTGCGGTCGGCGTAGTCCGGGTTCGGCTCATTGAGAGGAGCCGTGGAGATCTCGCCTCCGGGTCCGGAGCCAGCGCCGCCGACGATGAGCGTCGACTGAGGAAGAACGCCAATTTGCTCGAGGGAAGAGAAGGCCGTCTTGAACATGTGTGGCAGCGAGAATTTCGTAATCCCTGAGAGGAAGTTGGAGGAGAGAGAGGAAGAAGAGAACCTGGGAAAACGGCTGGGCACACGCGACCAATGTAGTAGTAGAGAAGAGCGAGGGCAACGAAGTGGGCAATCGCCCACCAAAAGTGGACGAAGAGGAGAATGGCGATGTTGATCAAAGCCTGAACAAGGCCCTGAGGATGGAAGAAGGGACGAACCCCGACGAAGGCGATGTATCGGTTGCTGAACATGGAGTACCACGTCGTGGGTTGACCGATGATCGGCTGGCCTTCCACTACAAGAAAGTCCTTCGAAGGGAGATTGCGGTACCGGTGTGAGATGTGGAGGCCTGCGAGCCGAGTGCCTGTTGACGCTCGGGGAAGAGTTGATCAAGATCGGACTGTGCCTGCGACCCAGCGATGTTGTGCATGCTGCCGTACGTCGACTTCTGCTCAGTGGCACTGAAATCACACGCTGAGTGACTGTTTCAGTCACTACCGATATGTCAAGACTAACGTTGATCGCATTGGCTCGACATTTTCAGGGTTCCAGCTAGCAAGTACTCACGCAGCTTCATTGACGGAGTCGAGGTCGTAGCTCATGGCGAGGGAGACGTAGGCGTAGTTCACATAGGCGTAAGTGATGAGGAAGGGCATCGTCGAGAGAATGGCCAGTTGGTTGAGATCGCCGAGCAACACGAACACACACGCCACGATCATCATGGCCAGACCGGCAAGCACCGGGTTCTTGTTTGGTCCCACCTCAACTCCTCTTTCTCATTCCTCAAGGGAGGACTCACTCCTTGAGCGAGGGGATTGAGGATGGGGATGATTCCCTCTTGGGCGATGCCCTGGATGACACGGGGAGTGCCGAGGAGACTACCGATGGTCGACGAAAGAGAAGAGATGTAGAGACCGGCGAGGAAGAGGACGCCTGGAGGGAAGACAAGGTTAGAGGAGGAAGGAAGACTCACCGGTGAGGGAGACTCGCTCGGAGATGAGACGATCACAGAGGAGGAAGGGACGTTCGACAGCCGAGCCCAGGACCAAAATGAACACGAAGCAGATTCCCGTGCTGAAATTTTTACTGTAAATCCCCGGTTTCAAATCAATTTTTAAAAGGACAGACATTTACGATGGCCAGTTCAGCTGATGGGCGTTGTTTTCAAAGTTCCGAAAGAAATTAGGTAAGCAAAAGCTTGCTCTTTCCACTACAAAGATTGGATTTGGACATTGCGGTTTCATTCAAGTCGTTAAAACTTGTTCCATCGATTCACTCAATTCGTCGAGGTCAATCATGTGGTTGGAACTTGTCAAATCCCGCTCACCTCACACCAACTGCAGACAATTCTCCGAGAGGAATGCTCTTATGGGGCTCCTTCAGGTCGCCGCTCATGTTCACTCCTGCACACCTTCAGTAAAGACGATTGAACGGTTGAACGCACCAGCCAGCACTCCGAGGAAGTTGGCGAAGAAGACACCAAAGACTGTGAAGATGCTCTGGCTTGGCAGTTGAAGCTCGATACCGACCAACTGAAAGCTCTCTTTCACCTACTTAGTCACTAACCGCGGTGCAGTTGGTGGCCTCGTAGTGGGGCTTGGCGTTCTCCTGGAAGCGTTGCGCGCTGAAGTGTCCGACGCCGTGCTCTGATGCATCAACTTCACCCTTCGAAGGACTCAAGAACCTGGATCGACAGTCCAGAGACTGCCTAGAAGGAAGTCGATGACTGCGAGTCCCAGAAATCCGAGGAGCAGAAGCTGAAGACGGATCACCCAACTCACACCGGCTGTGTTCACGGCTGAGAAGCGACTGTAAAGAACACATCAACAAAGCAACAAACCGGTGAGGATGAGGAGGGTGGAGATGGCGATCACCTTGATGAGAGTGGGGCTGTCTGAGGCAAAGAATTGCGCCACCGACTCGCCGAAGCCCACTGCCACCAAGCCTGTAGCCACAGCCTGAACAACAAATTGTTTACAATAACAAGGTCGTCAACAAACCTGTCCGAAGGCGTAAATAAGGCCAACAGCTCCTCCGAGTTGCCCTCCGAGGATATGCGAAACGAGGAAATAGATGCCTCCACTCTGTATCTGGCATCGTTCACAAATGCCCACCGCCGAGAGGACCGTTATCAGGGCCTGTAAACAATTTCTTTACTTCTTATTTGCACGAGTAAACAGACCAATGCGGCGCAAAAGAAGAGAAGCAGAATCGAGTTGCCCACTCCAGCCGTGCCCTGAAAGACTTTTGACTCTTCAATATCGGAGGAGCATGGCAAATTAGAGAGATAAATAGGCTTGACATGAGGGTCTTTACGAAGAGAAATTTGCGAGGAGGCCGACGACGTAAAGGGCAAGAGTGACGAGACGCGAGCTCCTCTCATCGTGGAGCCGGAGTGATATGTGAGCCTTTCGAGGGCATTTCAAGTTTTGCAATGGGCACGCAAGCGAAAGCGGAAGAAGCCTCAAATTGGTGCAAATCCCTCTCTCTGCTTGCCCTGGAGGAGGATATTGGCTTCGTTTAATTCTCGTTCCTCTAGCTGCACGTTCAGTCTCTCTCATTGGGAAATCCCCTCTTTACCCTCATTGGTCCTCTTGCCCCCATTCCTCTAGAGGACCAGCACAAAGCCCTCAAGGGAGGAATTCAAATGGCTTTTGTTTTCAGCACGTGCTGCAGTAGCCACCTCCTCTTCGTCGTAGTTATGCTTTCTTCATGGCTAAAGGTAAACAGGAATTGTGCGAGGAGGAGGAGGGGAGGGGGACTCGCGAGGTGCTCGAAGCACCGGAAGAGTGGGTGAGGGGGTCGATATCACATTCCCGAGCTGTGAATAGAGTTTGAACACTGGAAGAATACGGTTTCCAATGGAAAGCATATTTTTGGATGGGCAGAATCGTTAGTTTGAGGTGGCCGCTTTCCTTGCAAAGTCCTTTTCAGAACTTCTGTCCAACAATTGAAATTGATGTCGCTCGAGCATTTAGAAACAGTCAGTTTGCGGTTTGCGACTATAGCGGCAAGAAGTAGTTTGCGTGATTACTGCCCCACTCGAATGCGATTTTTACAGCAACAAGCAGCATGAGCAGTTCTTGAACTCACGACGATCCATCCCATTCGAAGGAAGACGATGATGCCGAAGATGTTGACCATGACCGTGGTGAAGACGCCGTCCCATGTGCCGAAGAGCACCGGTTGATGGAGGAGGAAATTCCTGGGGGAAATAGTGAGAGATAGACTGAAGCCTGTTACCTCTGCCACCAGGGGACGTTGGCATCATTGGTGGCGCGTTGCTCGTGTGAGTAGAGCGAGTCGGCTGGTTCGTGAGACGATGAAGGTGCCGCCATCCCGAAGATCCCTTCTCCCTTCTCCCTTCAGGCACCGATGGAGACCCAAGTCTGAAACAAGCTTGCATTTCTGTGAGAAACTTCAATCTGAAGAACACCGGCCGAGGACTGCACAAACACATGTGGCGAACTTATATTCGCGTGGTGAAGCCGCAAATTCATTTACAACTTCTGCTTATACTCGCCTGGCCACGCGGGTCTTATCAACGGGTGGAACAACAGTCCCAACAACTAACAGCTCCCAGTGTCCCCAATGAGTGCTCAGCAGACACACGACCTTTCAGTACGAGTTTATCTGGAGCGACTAACTTATGCATATGCAAATACACAATGAAGAGAGACACCACAATTACGTCAAGCACTGTGGGCCGGGCGCAAGAGTCGTCGCATACGCGAAGACACTGCTTGGAAAGAAAGCCTTCACTAGCCTCTCCCTCTCTCTTTCGAATGTCGAAGCAGGCATGGCTTCTCGCGACGAAAGAGGCTCGCTAACAAGCCGAATGGGTCTTCTATCCCGCATCCTCTCTCCTCTTTCATGAGGCTTTCATCAAAGAAGGCTCGGGGACTGATTTCATTCTCTGCCCTTTGGAAATCCGACACTCCCGGAAGTCGTGCAAAAGAGGTTGAGACCTATACGGGGAAGGTGAGGAAAGAGGAGGTCGATGGCCGAGAACCCGAAAGCGTGGACGGCATGTCAAAGAGGAGAAGGGGAAGAAGAGGGTCGGGGCGCGCAGCCGCCCAAGGCTTGGAATCAATATGCAGGGGGAGAGGGGGAGCAGGCTTCCCGCCCTCGTCCGCGCCTTCTCCGACGCGTCCCTCCAGGCCGTCTGTCGAGCATCTCACGGGCGAGCGTCGTTATTCCGCCTCTCCTCCTTCTTCTCGATGGCCCCGAGGAGGGGGCTCTTCAGGCAGCCGACGCCTCCACTAACGGCAAACACTGGAAAGAGTGGAAAGAGAGAGAGAGACAGCACGCTGGAAGATGAAGACATGAACGATCTAAGATATTTTCAATATGTTCGAAGGAAACAAAAGAAGATCGACTGCTGACTAAAACAGTTGTTGACTGCATAGAGCCGTTGAAACAGTGAACTAAAAAGACCAGGAAGAGAGAAGAAAACGAAGAAACGCTGAAAACTTTGTCGCCTTCAGTCGACGGTTTCAGCTTTGCTATAGATTGAAACCTTCGATTCGTTCGCTGTTATGTTGAGAATCCAGCAAAAGAAGATTCAAATTTGACAAGTCACTTTGCATTCCCTCTTCACAGCAGAGTTCATCGTGTTCGACGTGGCGGATGGCGGCTCGTCTGCTGACGGTGTGGCTGCAGACGGCGCGTCTCTTCCCTTGGTGGAAGGCCGTCTGGGCGCAGTGCGTGGCCGTCGCCCTCGTCGGCCTCTTCATCTGCGTCTTCAATTTCCAAACCATCTCCTTCCACACCCACAAGCAACATCGCCTCATACACACTGTCGAGGTGAGCCTTCTTCTCGCTGGACGAAAACCTTATTCAGACAATCCCGCACCCGCCCTCCTTCGGCATGGACCTCGGCCGTCGTGTGGCGCTCTACCACGACAGTCGCGCCTTCCAAGAGACCGTGGCGGCAGCTGCCCGACACGAGAAGATCGACGTTCGCGTCTCGCAAGACATCTCACACTTCTACAAACTCCTTCAAGATTCCGACACTGAAGGTGAATTCACATCAGGGCGAGACAGTCTGCATGGGATTTGTCTTATGAATGCTTGCATCCAATGACCTTATTTGAATTCAAGCAAAGTCTTCAGTCGGCCTCCTCGTGCGCAAGAAGTGGCCGCTCGATGTGGAAGTGATCGGCGGCGATCACTGGAGCATCCGCTCCTCGGCCTTCCCTCCCTCGGGACCCCTCGTCAGGTCAGGTTACGGTAACAGGGTCTCATCCCCTTGCAGGACCCAAACTTACGCCGAGGGTATGATGGACTGGGTGAAGACGGCGCGCGTCCTCTACTCCATCGTCAACACGGTGCTCACCTCGAGGGACGAGGACCCCATCGGACCTCTTCGTCTCGTCCGCGTCCAGCTCGACTTCAACTTTCAACGACAGGTTCCAGAAGGTTTCAATAAAGAGTGTCCAGACCTTGGCGACGGTGCTCATCGAGGTGTTCGTCATCATGCTCCATCTCCTCGCCCTGCAGCTCATCGGCCAAGTCTGCAACGAGCGACTCCGCGGCAACAAGGTAACTATAAGAAGAAGGAGGTCAATCTCGCTAGGCCTTCTTGCACTGGCAAGGTGTGTCGCGAGCCGCCTACTTTGGTGCCTGGATCCTCATCTATTACCCACAATTCCTGCTTATCACTATCCTCTTCTTCCTGCCTCTCATCATCGTCACTAAGGTACATCTTCCACATGACTCATCTAAGTTTCAGTTCATTCCCTTGGGCGTCTTCTTCGTGGCGTTGCTCTTCCTTCCGCTGCCCTTCATCATGGAGGCCCTCTTCATTTCGTCTGTCGTTCAACGGCCATACAGGGCCAAATTCGGTTTGCCTCGAAGGGAAGGAAAGAAGCTTCCAGTTTACCTGGCCTTCCTCGTCGTCTCAGTGTTGTGCGTGGGTGGCGATCTGCCGTCGGACTACGCCACGGCCTTTCTCCACTCGATCAACTTCGTCCTCGCCTTCCACCACTTCTTCGGCTCTCTTGCCGCCGTCGTTGAAATTGGTTTCTTACAAGGCCCAAGTGGAAGGAGCAGGTGGATATGGCGGCTTCGCCTCCTTGGCCGGAGCACCGGTCGTCGCGCCGTTGTTCTACCTCGTGCTACTCATCGTCGACACGGCCCTTCTCTTCCTGATCGCATTGTGAGTGTGTTTTCCAAGTGAAGAAGTCTCCAGACTGGCTGACATTCTGAGAGGAAGCGACTTCGAGCCGGGTCGCGACTTCTTTCGTTCGCTGAAGAAGAACGAAGGCAATCCCGATTTCTCGGAGACGGCTCGAGCCGTGAGGATCTTCGACTTCAAGAAAAGAGAAATGTCAGTGGAAGGAGGAATACACGGGAGACATCGCCGTCGAGGTCACCCATCATCTGGTCGAGGGCGGAGACAGAAAGAGGGCGAGTCTTCAAGGCTCCTTCGCCGTGCCCAAGGGAAAGGTTGGTCTTGTTCAATCGTCTGAAGAAAGAGAACAGACGACGCTCATCTACGGTCACAAGGACTGCGGCGACGAGGCGCTCATGCGTCTTCTCCTCGGCGTGGAGACCATCCCCGACATGACCGTCGCCGGCATCGACTATAACGCTGGTTCGAGAAGACAAAGAGAAGAAAGCTCGAAGGAGTTGGTGTGTGTCCGTGGTTCGACCCTCTGTGGGAGAAGCTCTCTGTGGGCGCCCATCTCAAGCTCGCCGCCCGTCTCCGCCACCTCGAGCCGCGCGATGACCGCGAGGCCCTCGTCCACTTCATCTTCGGCGACCAGCCTGTCTCGACGAAGGAACTCCTCAACCAGAAGATCCGCGACCTCTCCCTCGCCGAGAGACGTCGAGTCCTCGTCGCCATGGCCCTCGTCGATGCGCCACAGGTGTGGCGCATCGAAGGAAAACCCGTCTCAGTTGATTCTCCTGTATCGCCCTTTGCTGCACAGCGGCATGGAGGCGGCAGTTGAGTTGGCGAAGCTTGTCCACGGACTCGAGGAGGAGGGAAGGACCGTCGTCATCTTCACCAACGATCCCTCCGAAGTGGAGATCTTCGGCGACGCGCATCATATCTTCCTTGACGACGGCCATGTTATCGCCTCGGGCAGCGCCACCTTTCACGCCAACAGGCAAGGCATCTCAGAAGAAAGAAGAAAGAGATTGTAGATGGAGCACTCCGACCCGCATCCGAGTCTTCTTCGCCGCCGACAAGGACTCCTCGGCCCTGCAGACGCTCGTCGACTCGAGGGCCGTTGATGGAATGACGCGTCTCGAGGAGCGTGCCGACTACCTCGAACTCGACGCGACCACCCTCAAGACGAGCGGCGAACAGCGTGAAGTCGAGGCGACGGTCAGCGACCTGGCCGTGGTCGCTCCCTCGGTGCTTGATGTTCATGTGGTGGAGAACTCGGTGGAGCACTTCTACGAGGCGTGGAGTCGTCAGTCGAAGACCATCGCCTCCCTCGATGCCTTCCACAACCTCACTGGTAATGCGAATAGAAGAAGAGAGGTGAGTCTTCAGAGTCGTCGCAATGGCAGCCTTCCAACTGGCGTCGCTTCTCGAGTCTCTTCGTTCGTCAAATCAACTTTCGTCTTGCCCACTTCTTGCCGGTAAGATTTTGTGTCAAAGAGAGAATCCTCTCTCAGCACTTGCTCCTCTGGACAATCTTCGGCTTCCTCGTCCTCGCCCTCTACGTCAACTCCCAGGCCGTCGACACGACGAAGAGTCAGTCTTGAATAGCCTGACTTGACGACTTCAGGAGACGCCGTTTGTCTCTCGACGAAGGACCTCAAGGGTTACGGTTATGTCGCCGGCGGCTCCGTCGACGGCGACTTGAAGAAGATGCTCCCAGATACGACGAAGACGATGGGGGCCTCGTCGATGAAGTCACTTCTCAGCCAGGACAAACTTCTCATCAGCCGACCTTTCCCAGCTATCGGTGCTTCTTCTCGAGTCTTCACTCACTTTCACAGGAGCTCTGGACAACGAGACGCTTTACGTGGCGGCGTCCCTCTCCCTTGGCGCCATCCGAGCTCTTCAGCTGCAGACGCAAATTCATACCGGCAACAAAGGTCTGTCACTCTCTCATTTGAAATTCGGAATCTTGAAGGAGCGATGAAGTTGTGCGTGAGCAGCGTGCGCGAGGCAACCCGCTCGGCCTTCATCGACGGCGTCTCCAAGACGAAATACGCAAAGAATGACCGCGAGGACTCGAGCTTCGTCAAGGGCGTCAACCGCCGTGAAGTCGCCTACATTATGTTCGTCTTCCCTTTCATCTAACTCTCACTCAGGCATCGGATGCGCTGGGCCGTGGCGTTGTGGGCGTTGCTCGTCTGCATGTGTCTCTCCTCCTTCGCCTTCTTCCAGGCTGCTGAGACACAGAGGGGGACGCGGGCCATGGTCTTTTGACTCTAAAGAATAACAAAGACGACACTTTAGTTCCGTTACCTGAACGTCTCGCCGGCTATCTACTGGTTGTCAGTCTTCAGCCACGACCTCGTCTTCTCGCTCCTCTTCTCCCTCTTCGGCACGGTGCTCGCTGTCTTCGCCGACGGGAACACGCCTCGAATCACCATGTTCGGCTCTCACAACGAAACCCTCTACAACTACCGTAATCAGGCTCTGGGTGTCACAGCTCGCATGGTGGCTGTGTGTGTGGTCGCAGCAGGCGTGGTTCTACGCCATCGCTTCTATCGTCGCGAGTCCGGTGTATGCAGCGAGCGTCGGTCTCGGCTTCTCGTTGTTGCCCGCCCTCGCCCTCTTCTCGCATCACGAATTCAACGACAACTACGCGGTTTCTTCTGTGGACTTGAAGAATGAAGTTTTCA
The DNA here is from genome assembly GCA_034700245.1 of Poikilolaimus oxycercus. NCBI lineage: Eukaryota > Metazoa > Nematoda > Chromadorea > Rhabditida > Rhabditidae > Poikilolaimus > Poikilolaimus oxycercus. Next base: position 2,816 of record JAQIXL010000595.1, on the reverse strand, counting down.
GCTAATGGTGGAGGACGTGATTGCCTGGATGTCCTGGGTCTCGCCCACCCTCAGCGCCGCTCTCTTCGTCGGCCTTGTCCGTTCTCTCCCTTCGCATGTTCAGTCTCATTCAGAGCACGATGCTCTGTACTCCGTACTACTCGGTATCGCCGACGAGCTACATCCTTCGTCTCCTCTTGCCCTGTCTCGTCCATCTCGTCCTCGGCAACATCGTCTTTTTGGTCACGCAACTCGGTAGTTGAACGAGAAAGGAAAAAACCTCTCAGAGTGCACGAAGAGTCTCGTCTCCTCTTGGCGTCTCATTCGCTTTATTCAGTCCTTGCCCCGACAGCAACACGAGATTGCCGCCTTCTTCGAGAACCCCGAGAAAGTCTACACCAACAAAGACGTGCGTCCTCCTCACGGGTTATGGTAGCAATCTACAGGAGGAGCTGCTTCCACAGGAAGAGTTGCCTGATCAAGGCGAGGAATCGCGGCAGCAGGAAGCGCGACAGGCCGCCGGTCTCGACACAGCAAAGGGCAAATCCAAGGTGAGAAGAAGAGAAAGGAAGGAAGGAGTTCAGACAACACAAGAGAAAACGGCCACCCAGAACTCAGGCAAGAACCTCATCTCGGCGGCTCCGCCAACGAATGCAGCGAGCCACTTCGTTCGCCCCGACATTTCCATGAAGCCGCAGCCCAAGTCCCTTGTCCAAGAGAAGTCGGAAGTGCCGACGGCTCCTCGCAAGGTTCCTCTGAAGAATAAAAAAGAGGACTTGTCAGTTGTCGACGATAAGGGGCTCCCCCAAGCCACGGCCCTACAACAAGATGCAGCAAGTGCCGACGCCGCCACGCACGATGCGTCTCGACAGTCAGCGACAGGGACCGCGCACCGAGCGGGCGCCGAGGACGGACGTCGCCATGTCAATGAAGCCGCAACGCAATATGAGGAAAGCACCAGTCGCCTTGATGAGCGAGGCTGTGAGACGCGCTCCGAAGACGGAGCCGACGGTGGAGGAGCCGAAGAGCGACGTCCTCTTGCAAGAGAAGACCGCCATCGACGTCGACTCGGCGATGCTCTCAGCCATGGGCGCGGATGGAGGGCTTGTCATTCTTCACAGAGTGGTGTGTTTGATGGAAAACGAAGAAGAAAGAGACAGACAATCGACGAGAAGAAGGAACGAGCGGCGCTCTTCGACGATGTCTGGTTCGTCTCGAGTCTCGACCAACACGCCGCCCTCCTCGGTCTCAACATTCATCTCGAGTTCTTCCAGTCGCTCGCCTTCTATGGTTCGTCTTCGAAGAAAGAAAGAAGGCTTTGTAGGTGATACAGGCAGTGAGAAGCAGCAGCCACTGCGAATTCTCGCTGGTCACACGGCCGTCGGACGCGGCTCGGTCGTCGTCAACGACGTCTTCTCGAAGGTTGACAAGGAAACAAGGAAGAACCAGAGCAGGCGACCTCTCTTGTGCCTTCCGAGGACTGGCTGCCTCGTTGGATGACGGGTCGTCGCTTCCTCGAGTTTGTCGCCGACCTCCACGGCTCCAAATGCTCCAAGCAACTCGTTCGTTCCACGAGAAGAGGAGAAGCCTTAGGTGTCGGAGTTGATCTCGATCGTGTACGAGAGAACGAAGATGGACTGGCCCTTCACAGATGCTCGTCTCGAGGAGAAGTGGAAGGCGAGGGAACAGCGTCGTCGTCGCCTCCCCAACAAGCTCATCGGCGACTACACGTTCGTCTCCTTCTCCCATGAAGTTTTCTCAGAATGAGTGAGCGTCGAGTCCTCCAACTCTGCGCGGGTCTCCTCGGTCGTCCTCTGCTGCTCCTTCTCGAGTCGCCGACGGAGAGCATGAGTCCCGAAGACGCCTTCGAGATGGCCGCCATCGTCCGCCATCTCAAGAGGTTGACTTTGACTTGTAGAGGAAGCGTTCAGACGCTGGCACTTCACTCTCGTCTTGTCGTCTAACTCCGAGTGGGAGATGTCACTCTTCGCCGTCTCCAACATCATCACCTTCTCGCGGGGAATCGCCGTCGCCTCCGCCCACTCACCCGTCGACCTCAGGACCGAGTTCGTCCTCCCCCTCCTCCACTCAACTCATTCAGACTCGCCCAGTGGTACAAGCTGAAGGGACGCACGCATGACGACGGGGCGAAGGCCGTGGGGACGACGCTGGCAGTGGCCCTCGCCGGTGATGTTCTCTGGTGGACGACTCGCGAGTTCCTCGTCTTCTTCCCCAAGGAATTCGACTTTCCGGCCACCATTGAAAAGGTTGAAAGAGAAGAAGAAGGAGAAGAAGAGTTAAAGGTGGAAGAGCTGATGAAGGCGCTGTCGATGGAGGACTGGAGTCTTCAGTTGCCGTCTCTGAATGCCGCCTACAGGACGCAGTTCATCGAGTCCGTCCTCGTCTCGAAGGAGGGAAGGGCGCCCGTCGACAACCAAGGACCCGCCTGATTCCCCTACTCCCAAATCAATCTCTTCCATTGCATAAACTATTCTCCATTTCTTCCGATTTGGACTGAAGAACAAAACGTCACCTGAAGGGACGGTTCCGAAAGACGTCAGCTGAAAAGACGGTTCTCATTTTGGACAGCGCCGAAACAGCGACTCGCCTTGTTACAAGAGCAAACGTCATCTACTTGAAACGGCGGGCTAGCTCTTGAGAATAACAACACCATAGTGGGCCTGGGGCAGCCTTTTGATGCTAATTGTAAGTTGCCTAACTCGCCTATCTCGCCTATCTCGCCTAACTCGCCTAACTCGCCTAACTCGCCTTCGTTCGTCCGGCTGTCAATTAGGAATGAAACTCGGTAAGAGCATTGATCTTCACGCGAGACCAGT